>JBBPKI010000427.1:0-24437 GCA_038089155.1 Nevesoporus exiguus
GTGGATGGCAACCAGGCAGAAATGAAGGTTGGAAAGGTACCACAGGGGTAAGGCACAGTCTAAAGGAGGGTTGAAGCGGAGTTCAAAGATAAGGACTTAGCTAAGAGATTGGCAAAGGAGTGGCAAAGGTGGTAGAAAGGTAAGAAAGAGGTGAAGAAAAGGGGATTTTCATAACACTGGCTGCTCATTCCACTGCTCAATGCCTTATGAAGGAAAGACTTTCCACCAAGTTTACACCATGGAAGGTTGGAGACAAAGTTTGGCTTGAAGCCATGAACCTTAAGCTTAGATATCCATCACAGAAGCTTGCCCCCAAAAGAGAAGGACCCTTTGAGATAATCAAGGTACTTTCCCCTGTGGTGTATCAGCTGAAATTACCACCTACATGGCACATTCATGATGTCTTCCATGCCTCCCTCTTATCCTCCTATCGGACCACACCAGAGCATGGCCCAAACTTTATCCCTGTGCCACTGGACCTTATAGATGACAAAGAAGAATATGAGATTGAGGCTATACTCTCTCATTAAGGCTCTACTAATTGCCGCCAGTACCTGATCAAATGGAAAGGGTATCCCACTTCAGAGAACACTTGGGAACCTGAGCAAAACCTTTATCATGCTCCCACCCTCCTCAGACAATATAAGAGTTCCCTCCCTTCTTGAGCAATAATACTCACCCCTCACCAGATCCTCATCACCACTGCAGTCTTCTCTGCTATCTCCCTTGCCAGTATTGTCATCATACTTGTTATCATCCTTTCCACACTACCCCCATCCATTGCTCCACACCACGCTTGAGTCATGACTTCCATTACTTCACCAACTTCACTTACTGCCTCTTTACCTCCCCATTGTCCTAGCTTCCCTGATGTCCCTAGATCCCCATCTGCCACTGTACAGACCCCATGAGTCTCTATCTCCCCATCCAATCTGCATCTCAGGGAGATCCCTGACTGGGCTCTGGAGCAACTCTACCCTTCAAGCCTTCCTTGTTTTCAGAGACTTGCCATCTATGCCCATATCCTAGAACATCTGCAGCTCCTGACTATTGTGGAAAGCATTCCCCTCTTTAGACATTTGCTTCCTCTCATGGAGGCCATTTTATTCTTTCATCAGACCTATTTGCTTTGATCATTTAGTCACTCACCCAGACTCCTATCCCCAAATCCCACCTTCGCTGCCACACAAACTGCCATGCTAGATCAACTCTGACTCCATGCCCTGGATCTAATGGACCATCATCAGTTTGGACAGATCATCTCCACTTTTCCCCCTGGTGCCTTAGGGGACTTCCCACAGGCAATCCTGTTCTCCCTTAATGAGACAGATCTGGATGACTATTTAGATACCAACATTTTGCATGCCTCCCAGGAATCCCCCCCCCATTACTCGCCCTATCACTCCTGAAAACCTGTTGCCAGTTCGCCTCTCTGTGCCATCTACTGTGCCCCCACCTGGTCTCTCCTTACCCTCCAATGTCCACATCCAAGACCTCCCCACTGGTGTCACCATACTCTCTTCCCCCACTCAAGTCCTCCCAATCCCCCCAGACATCCAAGCCCATCTTGCCGCTATGGATCTCTCCAGCCACAGGTGCTACACCTGCAGAAGACATGGATATTTGCAATGGAGCTGTCCACAATATAGGTGTCCCAACTGTTCCCAGTACACCCCGGGACATCCCATCTCCCACTGCCTTACCTCCCATTGCTCTGTATGCAATCACTGGGGACACGTGGCTGAAGCATGCTCAAGCCTCCGTTGCTCCCTTTGTGGAGCTGTTGGACACTTCCTCGCAAACTGCCCCTTTACTACTAAGGACTTTAATGATGACCAGCTGGTATTCAATGGTGCAGATTCCTCTAGTGCTTAGGAACACAGTGGCACTGCGAAGCTATGAAGGGGGTACTGTTACAATTTTATCCTTACATCCTGGTCTTCTCCTTATCTCCGAGTACATCTCCTTTATATATTCACATCCGCATGCAAGGTACTTACGATTCTTTGTCACTTTCTCCCTTGATGAGTTCGACTACTCTTTCACCATTTCAGTTCTTACCTAGTCACCTCCTTTCGAACTCTATCTCCTAATAGCATTCTCTCACATGCTATTGTGATCCATACTTAGCCATCCGCAGTTGTTCCTTCGCCTTCTCTTTCCTTCTCTCACTTTCCATGCCTGCCCTATTCTTGGTCTGTGTGCATTCCTTTGGACTATAAGTAGCTAGCTACTTTGCTTGTAAAACCTCAAGCTAAACCTGCACAATTCCACCTCCTCTTATCTGGACTTGCTCCTGACTGAACTGTCACCTCAACAGTTCTCCATTGCCTTTCTATTCCTTGTGAGACATTGTGCCTCTTCGTGAGTGCCTCCTCACAAAGAACCTTTGTCACTAAGCAGTCCAGAGGGATGTGCTCCATAATAGTATACTGGCCAACAAAACAGATTGTCACCATCAAGTGCAATATCTACAGAATATAACACAGCATGACATCAAGGGGGAGAGAGACAATGCTTACACAAGCAATGTCATACAAGTGTACATGTACAGCCTGTCATATCCATGACATCCCATCCATCTCTGCCTCCTCTGGCCTCATCTCCAGCCATCTCCAGCCACCTCTGCCACCCTCAGTCCACCTCTGCTTCCTCCACACTCAGAGCTCCACTCCTCTGCTCCAGACCAAGGCTGTGCTCACACAGGGACTCAGCTATCCTCAGACCTGGATATCATTCCATACATTCCATTTGTACACCTCTTTGCTTCTCTCATCCCTTCTTAGTCCCTTATGGACCCTTGATATTATCTCACTCATTCCCTGATATCCTTGATGTCTCTATTCACTCTTTAGTATAAAACCCTCTATACCTCTGTTGTGTATCCCTTAGCATGAATATCGACTAAGTTACCTCTCCTAATTCTTGTCATGATCTCCTCCTCCTTCTGTCAGACCTCTGCTCCTCTGAAATATGAGGACATGGACCTGTTCAACAGTGCGACACATAAGTCCTGCGCTGACATCCTTATCTTGCAACTCCACTCCAACACCTCTACTCTGGACTTCGGTCCAACTCCAAGACAAACTTCATCAACCACCCCTCAATACCTCTGGACCTTCAATCAGACTTGAGTCTGGAGAGTTCAGACAATTTAACACAGCCCTGTGCCACATGCCACCAATATTACCCAATCTAGCCCATCACCACTGCCACAGCCTGCAGCAACTGGAGTCCTACCAGCTTCTGATCCTATTAGCAATGTATGCCCCAAATGCATTTGCCAATCTAGCCAACATGTCCTCAACATCATCCATAGCAAGGCCACTGATCCAACACCACCTCAAGAGGTACAGCTACCCAATCCAATCATTGAGGCACCTGAAAACAACACTGGCCCTGCAATGCTCAAGCTATGCTCAATTCTGGCCACTCCATTTGTGCTATTGAATTTGCTACTGGTATTCATAACTCTACTATTGCTAGGCTTCACTCCAAGGAGCATTCTGAGCTCCAAAAGTCTACTGGAGGTCATCCAAGCAAGCTTTCTCCAGCCAATATCCACTATGCTATCTATCTTATAACCACTGGCAAAGCTGAAAATGCTGTTCAAGTCACCAAAATCCTGTTCAATATTATGAACAAGCCTCTGTATCCCAATATGGTTCATTGCCAGCTGAAGCAGGCTGGTATGAAAACTGTAGTCAAATCCAAACACCCTCTTTTTTCTGCCAAACATTACAAGGCACATTTGGACTTTGCCTATGCTTATAGGAATTGGACAATGGAGGACTGAAAGAAGATGGTATGGTCTGACAAGATCAAAATTAATTGCCTAGGGTCAGATGGGTGCAAATGGGCTTTCAAAAAGTCAGGTGAAGGGCTTAGTGACAGGCTAGTCCAAGGAACTATTAAATTTGAAGAAGGATCTTTTATGATGTGGGGCTATATGGCCTGTATGGAGTTGGGTTTACTGCCAAGATTGATGACAGGATAGATGGGGACCTATACCTTCAAATTTTGAAGAATGAACTTTAGAATTCCCTGGAGTACCATGGTCTTGATCCTTCCAACATTGTCTTTTAGCAGGACAATGACCCCAAGCACACCTATAGAAAGATGAAGGAGTGGCTAGAGGAGCAGGAATTTAGGATCACAATATGGCCTGCATAGTCTCCTGACTTAAGCCCTATAGAACATTCCTGGGTTTCTCTCAAAAGGAAGCTTGCAGAGTATGAACATCCCCCTAAGGGAATAGAGGAGTTTTAGAAAAGGGTTCAAGTGGAATGGGAGAAGATATCAGCTGCAGAGTGTCAGGGATTGATTGAAAGCATGCCTAAGAGGATTCAGGCAGTGCTTAAGGCAAAAGGAGGCTATACCAAGTACTGATATATCAGAAATACCTATTCTTTGATAAAAGTGACAAAACTGCTACAATGGTGTTGCCATTTTAGAATATTCATATCTTAGCAACCCCTTAACTAAATTATGTAAACCTTTGATCAGCAGATAGCCAGGAGTGTCTTCTACCTTGGACCTAACCAAAGCTAAGCAATACTCCAATGCTTGCACTTACTACACTTCCACTACTACAAAATAGTCAAATATTGCAGTGGTTTTGGGAGTCACTGTATGATTGCAATGCACTTTATGCACTGGATTGAAGTTGTTACATAGTGCATTCCAAAGAACCACTAGTTCCAATGATCCTTTGTAAGGAGGCACTCATAAAGAGGCACAATGTCCTACAAAGGTAAGGAAACAGCTCAGATGGAGATTCCTTAAACAAGGAATCAAGCAAATCAGACTGAGGTCAAGGGAACATGTGAATTGCATAGCACAAGCTTGATTACAGGACTTGTAAAGCAAAGACTAAATAGTGTTGAGCTACTAGTGCACAGACCACTTTAGTGTAAGCAAGGAACAATATGGGAAAGTATGGGAAGATTTGAATCATAATACTGTACAAGAGAACAGCATTAGAAGTGAAGTGAAGTTGTAAAGGGTCAAAGTAAAGAATGAAAATCAAAAGCATTGTCAACAAAGATAAAAATAGCAGGTATGGGAGGGAACTGTGAATGTAAGTACATGTCATATCCATGACATCCCATCTGTCTCCGCCTCCTCCAGCCTCATCTCCAACCTACTCCAGTCACCTCCATCACCCTCAGTCCATCTCCACTTCCTCCACACTCGGAGCTCTGCTCCTCCACTCCAGACAAAGGCTGTGCTCACACAGGGACTCGGCTATCCTCAGACCTGGCTATCATTCTGTACATTTTGTTTGTACACCTCTTCACTTCCCTCATCCCTTCTTGGTCCCTTATGGACCCTTGATATTATCTCACCTATTCCCTGACACCCTAGATATCCCTATTCATCTTTAGTATAAAACCTCTGTACCTCTGTCATGTATCCCTTAGCATGAATATCAACTAAGTCACCCCTCTTGATTCTCATCATGATCTCCCCTTCCTCCTGTCGGACCTCCACTCCTCCGAAATATGAGGACATGGACCTGTTCAAGGGCACAACACATAAGTCCTGCACCAACATCCTTTCCTATGCAACTCTGCTCCGACACCTCCACTCCGGACTTCAGTCCAACTCTGAGACGAACATCGTCAACCACCCCTCAGCACCTCTGGACCTCCAATTGGACTTGAGTCCGGAGAGACCAGACTTAACAGTACAAAAGAAGAAGAAAAAAGGATGGATAAAGTAAAAACATTGTAATAGAAGTCAAACATTGCAACACTTTTTTCAGTCACTGTAAATGAGTATAGTAGTTCCCTTTGCCCCTAGAATCTGAGGTTGTTATGAATGATGGTGAGGTAGAGAGTGGGGTGTGGTGAGGAAAGCAAGAAAGTCAAGTTCTAATATTGGCAACCTACACCTATTAAAGCTTTGGTCACCACAACTCAGACTTGCTATAGAAACAAGAGATTGAAGTAGGAAGATCAACTAGGACTTGACTAAAGTCCAGTTATTGATAATATTCAGTTCTTATACTACTACACCAGTTTAGGGCAGATGTGTGACTACTAACTAATGTACTATGTCATAGATGATGTTATAGGCCTAGACCAACAGTGATTGAAAAAGCAAGGTATAGAATGTTCTAGAAAGAATAGAAATTAAGAAATTAAAGAAGTAAGGCATAGAGTATTCTAAAAGAAATGAAATTAAAAGAGTATTTGACCTAGACCTGGTCATGTGATCCAATAAGATAAGATAAGCAGATGGAGTATAACACACTATTATAAAAATCCCCTTTTCTTTATCTTTTCTATCTTTCTTGCCAACTCTTTAGCTAAGCCCTTATCCTTTAGCTCCATATTATATTGGAAATCCAACACACTGGCATCTGCCAACACTAGTTAGCTAAGCCTTGGCTAACACTTATATATCCTTAAGTAATACTTAATATTTATTTAATTATAATATTCTAGAGTCCTAACCATAGAGCCTAGATCTTAGTGACATCATAGTTACATCATAGATCTAGACCAGGCACATGATGTCATAGATAGTATTACCATACTTAGTAGTACAGCCTTAGTAGTACAGCCAGCCCTAGACATGGTTGAAGTCTGAGTTAAAATCCAAGTTGATCATTTCAAGAGATAGTGCTGGAGAAGTTCAGGCCTAATTGTTTTCAGGGGATTTTTGTCACATTTGACCTCAGAGTGAGCTGAATTCAGATTTTGATGTAACCAATGAGCTGCCCTTGCTCACACAGTAGTAGCTTTGAGATGTTTCTTTATTATGATGATGATGGGTGTATACAGTTTCTGTGCCACTCTACTTACAAACAGAAAAAAAAGGACTTCGAATCTTGGCCCTTGCCAGTGGCTCTCCATTTTTCAGTTTGACTCTCCATTCTCCAGTCTTCAAGTTGGATCATTGGGTCCCAGTGTGCTGTCACTATCTTAGGGTTAGGGTTAGGGTTGGTTGTCCAGTTTGGCCACTGGTCTGAAGTATGTAGCAGTTGCCACTCCACTCCACCATCCATCCTTCCAAGGTTTCCAAGGTCGTCGTCATACAATGAAAGAGAAAATTGATAGTAAATAATCAACTCGGTCTGCATGTGGTGGGCGAATCACTGCGCCTTCTGCCCAGCCAGTACTAGCTGTTTCCACGCGTTCCACCACATCACACACCTCCGCTCTTCCCCAAACCCCTCCAAAAACCTGATCACGCGCCACGCGTCTCCCCAATCGCTCCCTATCCCGAGACTCACCCGCACGACGCCCAACTCTTGGTCAACGCGCGCTTCGACCTCGCGGAGCGTCATGCCGTTGCAGAGGCTATCCATGATCTTTTGGATGCCGAGAAGCGCAGAGGCACCGCCGGGGTTGCACATGCAACCCGTGCGTAACGAGATGTTGTGCACCGCGGCGACATGCTCGATGAACGAGATTGGGAGCATTTTCCCAGTAGGCTACGAAATGAACGGAGGTTGTATGAGTATGCTTCGCCCGGGTGCGAATATACTTTACTCGCCGTGAGGATAATGAAGGAGACGGTCGACCCGGTGTCGGAGTGTTCGCCGATTGATTTGAGACGACGAGAGGGTAGCTTGGAGAGAATTCTGATCACTGGCGTGCCATTTGTGTCATGTTGCAGATTAGCCAACGAAGATATCAAGAAGTCCATTAGGCATGATAGGCGTAGTGGAAGGAAGGGGAGGTATGCAGACAGAAATCGAAGGCCGTCCGTGACCGCCGACAGTGATAGGTAGTTTACCGTTCCGTCCTATTCATACAGTCAGCCGTTTCAATGCTTTCCGCTCGAGGGTACTGATACCTCAAACTGTTCATGGAGCTTCGCTGTCATCGTAACGAGAGTTCCAGGGACTTGTACGACATTTACCGTCCCGCCTGCAAACCAAGGCCTCTCCAGCATCGCCAAAAAGCTCTCCTTCACGATGAGTGCTCCTACACCAGTCGGGTATCCGAACATCTTGTAAAAACTGACGGCCATTGCATCGACAGGGGTTTCAGTCAGCGAGATCACAGAAGTAGGCGCCAACGCAGCGGCATCCATTAGCGTGTGATACCCAAGGGAGGACGCATGGTCGAGAATTGAGAGAGGATTTTTGGAGTTGGAAATATTTGATTGGCCGGTGAGTGCGAAGAGGGATGGCGTGGATTCAGAAGTTGGGCAGTTGCTTCCAAGGATGTCCTGCAACAGACGGGATCAATGAAGGAACGACGCATGCGTACTCTTGCTCTCACCTCGGCAACTGGTGGTTCGAAACCTCCGGTAGAGGTCGAAGGGATATAGCATACTCGAGCGCCTCGTCGTACTGCGAATTCGCGAATGCCATGCACGCTATTATGCGAATCGGCACCAAGAACAAAAGAGCTACCCTCCCGGAAGGGGAATGATTCTCCGACGAGTTTAAGCGCTCCCGTTGCGTTCGGAGTAAAGATGACGGTATACTCTGGGGGCGCTTGGAAGAACGAAAGTACCATTCTCCTGGCCTCGTCCGCACATTCCGACGACAACCTCGAACTATTGTGAAGGGAAGTGAGATCGGATAGGATTCGTGAAAATGCAAGCTCACCTGTTACTCACTGAGTGGGTGTTGCCCATGATATTTTGAATGAGAAAGTCGCCGTGAATCCGGACAAGGCATTCGGGATGTTGGGCACCCCCCATATAGTCCACATAAGTTTCCCCTACTCGGTCAAGCCTTGAAAAGTCAGCTCGTCGGAGAGTATCGATGATCCATGTATTGTGGTACTCCGGATACGCCTGTAGGAAAGCCGAGTAAGCAGCGGCGGCCTGTTCCCCGAGTGATTTCAGTTGTCCCTGCGAGATACATGTAGACAAAGACGGGCGAAGAATAGAAGGAAGATGATGATGATGGGTAGGCAACGAGGGCGGCAGAGGGAAAGCGGGGTGGTCCTTCTCAACCAGTGTGTCTGTTGAGTCGCAAGCCTCAAGAGAATTGTTGAACCTGCGGGATTTCAAGGTAAAGCGAGAGGTAGGAAGGGGGGAACTAATAACTTTAACACAGAATTGGTCGTCGGGAAAAGATTTGCAGAAGTGCTTGCTGCTCATGATGGGATGAAGGTGGAAAGCTACTCATGCGGTGTTCTTAACCCGCAGGATGACATATGTTTATAGGCGGCAAACTCATCTGTCTGTATCCGCGGCATGGATGCGTCGTGCCTGGGACGATTGACAGCTTGCGACCGCTTAAGGGGGTCATGAGCAGCGGGGCTTATAGTCTCGAACAATCCAGCTTTGATACCGGATCGGCTGTGTCGTAGATCCTTTTCTACATAAACGATCTAGATATGTCGAAGCAACGTACAAGTACCACTCACAGGATGACTTCCCGTTGGGTTCGGAGGGTAACATGGATTCATACCACAATAAGGGCTTGCCTATCTCCGAGTGGCCCATATGTGCGCAAGTATGTGAGGTCGGGTCGCGTGACTCAGGTCCAGACAAACAGTAAGCAGCAGGGCATCGCAGTTGCGGTGACCGTCGAAGGATCTGAAGCTGCACTGTGTCCCGCGACGCTCATGTCACGTCACATTTCCGGCTGAATGCTGGCTGCCTAGAAAAGGATTTGCTCTGAGAAAAATAGGATAGATATGAAATCACAAGTGAAATTCATCACCCAGTTGTTTGGACACTTGGCATAGCGCCACCGAGGGAACTTATAAAAATTACATTTTGGGGGCACAGTTGGCCTCCCGTACGACGGGCATTGCCAGTGTACTTCCGTATAATCGGCTAAACTTGCGCTCTGCAAAGAAATCCTATGACCAGTTGCTTGGATACGTTGACAAATCGCCAGAGGAACGCAGATTCACAGCGGTGCAAATTTGACGTGCCATGGTACAAATCATGCAGTTTCCGGTTGTCTCGGAGTGTCACAATCCAATAGGTTCACAGGTGGTGGGAAGTAACATTCTAGGGTGGACAATGGTGCACTGGAAGGCGTGCTAAGGTATGATCCAGCAAAGCTGTATCTTGTCCAAAAGGTCTCGGCATTTTCGTGGATGTCTCGCACCGGAAGCCGCCATAGCTTTCCAGTGCGCCCTTGACACACAAAAGGACACCACCCGAGCAGCCCCCCCATCTTGGCCTTCGTCGGAGTAAATAGAATGCGAAGTTTATTCACGGAAGTGAATGAGTAACTTTCTCCTTTCTCAGTAAAAACCAGTATAGAGTAGATTAAGGGCGAACCTTGATGTTTTTTAGTCATGATGACCCGGATTTCGCGGAGTGTTTTATACGTTGTGAATGCACCTTACATTCGGCCTTCTTGCCTTTGATCCGAGCCTGTGTTCGCACTTGTGCATACGCCGAAGGTCGGGAGTAGTGAAAACACTTAAGGTGCGCACGCGGAGTAGGTGCGCAATGGGAGTAACGTAAGTACTATTTTGGTTTTTTTGACGTTTGACTTGTGGATAGGTGCGAGTAGGTGAGCTTACTAGACTCACCAACAGGCATAAAGGATGGGCTTGGAAACACAAGGGGAGGGTCCTACTGGCCAGTATACAAAGTGGGAGGGGCAAGTGAGTATGCGGCATGTGTTATACTCGGTTGGTTAAGTGAAGGTGGAAACAACTTTCATTTCTGAGTGTACTGGACGATTGGTTTGAAACATTGGAGAACCCTTGTTTAGTGTAACGCACCCAAAATTTGATCGTTTCATGACGGCGTTAATAAGCAGCGCCAAGTGTAGCGCAGGAGATGGTGAAACCAGCAAAAAGAATAGCCAATCGCACTGACGCCTGCAGACTCCGACGGCCTAATCGTGAGAACACTTATGTAATTCGCGGTCAGTTGACAGCAGACGTGTAGTAGTGGATACCTAGGACATACATGTCAGCAATCATACTTAGTGCATCCTGTTGGCGGACAGTCGGCACCGCCGCCGCCGTGAAAGCTGATGATAATCTCACTTGGGAGGAGCAGTCGTCCCAGCAAGTATCATTAGCAGTAAAGACTGCGTGGAAAAGGCAAACCTAAAATTTGGCACCCTGACCATGGGATGGGCGCTCCAACGGCGTGTCCGATCTCGGCTGGGCGTTCGTTTCTCACTCGCTGTCCATTTGAGCGCCACCTCCGTTCTTGCTGACGGTGCTTCCCAAAGCGCCACCGCTCAAAGTCTTATCTCCCACCCTTGATATGTCTGCTCGAGCATACGCCCGCCTTTGGCTCTAACTGCGCTCGTTTCTCGCCCCGGCCATGTTTTCTCAAGTGCCACCACGAGTACTCACATCCTGCCTGTCATTTCGGGCGCAACCATTCGCCTCGTTCCCCGTCCGTGTCACTTCGAGCACCGTCGCTCATCGCCTGTCCTGTCCGTCCCCATTCGAATGCCAGTCCCACCTGCCTACCTTTGAGCACCACTGTCTGTCGTGCGTCCCGCCCGTGTCGTTTCGAGTATCATCGCTAGCGCTCACCCTCGAATGCCGCATCCATGCTTTTTCGAGTGGTAGACGGCACTGCTACACGCCCTTCGACCAGGCCCGGTCAACGGAGTTCAAATTGTAGGTTAACGGGTCCTAATTGGAAGAGATTGGTCGACCCCTACACATGGCGGTGTTCCCAAAGTTACTCCGAGTTGCGAGCTTCGTCGGTGGTCGTTAGAACTTCAATTGAGCAAGCTTCTCACACCTTGGTTCCAAGGTGAAACTCCCACCCATCGCTCCAATGCAGCTCGTTCTGTGAAACGCTAAGGCGTGTGTGCGACCGGAGGACAGAGCAAAGTGCCGTTGCGAGCCGATCCGACTCATACATGTATGCGGGCGATCCATATAGCACGGCCCGTAGTGCAACACCTCAAACCTTAGCATCTAGAAAGTTGTGTCCTATTGAAGATCCATGTATTACGCGATTTATGTTTGCAGTTGCGATTTCTACTCAGCCTTTTGACGTTCAAATCAGACCCGAACACAAAATTTATATGCTCTGAGTCCTCTTTCCTGCGTCCTGGAGTGCTGGTGAGGCTCGTGCACAAGGTCTTCATATTGTTTACTTACTCTGGCCTAAACCGCCTCGCATTTACTTACTTATTAGTGCGTAGCCCATTGACGACGTTGGATACAGACGGTCCAACGTACGTAGAGCGCTGTGGAAAGGATATACAGGAGCCCGCCGGATAACACCTCAGACGGACGGTCAGATCTTCATCTGGCCTGGGTTCGTCTGAAATAATCATCACGGCATTTAGCCTCAGGCCGGATCAGAATTATGGCGCGTGCCAACCACAAAAACGCAGTTCCCCAGGTCCCATCATTTCCAGGGCTTCTTCCTCCTAATCCACCATTCGACTTCGCTCCAATCAGAAAAACATGACCCGGGACCATCATGCGCGCAAACTTACAGGCCGGCGCCGTTTTTCTAACGTCTCCCATGTGAAGCTAATGGATATATTTAAGTCCCTGCGATGCCGGAGGCTACGCAGGGACGTGCCTCGACGATCTTTAACTCGCTCACAAAGCCTTCTACCACGCCTTGATGCCCACGTTTCACCTCCACCATCCCATTTATCTGACCTTTTCACATCCTCGTCTGTTCGCTACCGTTCCGATGCCGTTAGCATCCTGAGCGTCACAGACGAAGAGTGTTCATCCGGAATGAGCACCTCGAGCCCCGGTCTCGTGAGCAATCTCCCTGGCATTAAAAGGGCACACCATATTCCCCCATGTCTCACATTCTCCACTTCTCCCGCCACATTCCAGTTACGCTCGTCGTCAACAGGGGGTTATTTAGTTGATCGATTGGAGCAACACTTGCGTCAGTTGAGTCTAGGAGATGCAAGTCCAGATCACACCGCGGCTCGGAAAAGCTGGTCTTCGCGTGATGTTCCGATGGATATTTGCCTGGATGCGTCTCTCCCTCTGACCACTAGACCAGATACATCATCACGACGTTTACTCTCCAGCAAGGATGCGCAGAAGTCAGTGTCCTCACCTTGCGACCAGAACGTTGTCCCAATGATCCTCATCACGTCCGTTGATGCCAAGCACGCGAAACCCTTGCCCCCTTCGTCTAAACGGCCGCTCAGGGCGCCCCTTTCCCCGTCTAACGTCATCAAACACCATACTAACCTACGTTCCGCTGAATCCAAGCCAAAAACATTACCTGACGATCCTTTCACGACACACTCGTGTGGCTCTACTTATCCGCTAGACTACAGCCTTACCTTCCGACTTCCCTCTTCCCCCTCTTTCTATCCGACCCCTCGCAAGTATGCGCCTGAGACGCCGACGCCGATGCGTTGTGACCACTTTGGTGATTGCCGGGGCGATCTGTGGGAGATCCTCCACCCTCCGCTGGTAGCTGGTAACTTTACACTACCGCCATTCAAGTTGCCGCCCCTAAGCACAGCTCTTTTCGATGACGTGTCTACGCCGCTGCCATACTAGATACTTGTATGTAGTGGTGCTGTACGACTTGCATTCAGGATCTCAATGGCAAGTGCTGTGATGCCTCAGCTGAAACGTGGGTACGACTTGGGGTTGTTTGTTTCAGTGTCACGGCGGCTCTGTCTCACTAGTGCTTGTGGCAGTTTCATTTCAAGCTGTCGACTGTTGACATCCGTATTACCTCAGGCTAGCATGGACAGCGGTGAAAATATTAGTATTTTTGGGGGCCCTCACGGCTACTCACTGATTGAATCTAGTGTGCATCCGCAAACTGTCCAACGATGGCTCGTTTGCTCGCTTGAATGATCATGATCTACGCACCGAATTCCAAAAAACGTTGCCACACTGTGGCTTAGCGAGGCGCGACAGTGCTAAATCCTCGGATGACCCCGAAGTCTAGCGTCACCGTCTCTTTCTTTCGTGCCGCTCCATCCCCACTTGTCCTCGACCACACTCAGGCTGCTCTCCTCGCTCATTGCACCCACTGCGCCATGTTGGATTAGCAAGCGCGCGCGCAGCCACCAGGGCACCCGGCGCAGGGAACCACCAGTGCGCAAGCGACGCGCAATGCGCCACGACTGTCGGGTAAACATCCTGCATTTGACGAGTACATAGTCCCTTACGCGTAGTATGTTTTTCTCCTTTTCCTGTGCATGATAGGCAAGCTGCCTGCTCACACATCATTTACTGCTTTTGACTTAAATACATTCAGTACTGTATATAAGAACCAGCCTTGTACTCAGTCACCTCAGTCTGTTGTACTGCACAACAACTGAGGTGAGTTAGACCCTTTCATACCTACCTACCTTTGCTCACCTGTATGTAGTATCTATCTTGACAAGTAATATATCCTAGTCTGTTGTACTGCATGATGACTGAGTATCTATCTTGACAGCTGTTGTGCTCCCCTATTCCCATGCATATATTCTATAAGGTTATGAGCCCCATGCTCTAATCACACTAACCAAGAAAACCAAAGAACTCACCATATCTGCTACCATTCCTGTCTCTTCTGACACCCTTCTGAGCAACATTCTGAAGCTTGATGTCAAGGGCACTAACTGGGCCATTTTTCTCTTCCACTTTTGGATTGCTGTCCAAGCAAAGGAGCTGTGGGGCCACCTTGATGGTACCACTGCCAACCCAAACCACCAGGTGACTGCCACCCAGGCCCTGACCACAGATCAAATCACTGAGAATGCAAAGTGGTTGAAGAACAAGCATATGGCAATGTTTGTTATGGAGCATGTCCTTCTGGACTGCTTAATGACAAAGGTTCTTTGTGAGGAGGCACTCACAAAGAGGTACAACATCTCATAAGGAATAGAAGGTCAAAAGGAGAACTATTGAGGTGACAGTTCAGGCAGAAGCAAGTCCAGAGTCAGGATGTGGATTGCACAGGTCTAACTTGGGTTTTACAAGCAAAGCAACCAACTACTTATATAGCCCAAAGGAATGTGCACAGACCAAGGTTAGGGTAGTCATAGAAGAAGGGAGAAAGAAATAGAACAAAGAAGAATGTGAAGGAACTACTGTGGGTGGCTATGTGGATCATGACAGTGTGTGAAAGAACACTGTTAGAAGGTAGAGTTCTAATGGAGATAACTAGGTAAGGATGGAGATAGTAAAGGAATAGTTGAACTCGTCAAGAGAGAAAGTAACAAGGAAGCATAAGTATCTGCTATGCAGATGTGGATACATGAAGGGAATGCATTTGGAAACAAGAAGAAGACCAGGATGTAAAGATAAAATTGTAACAGTACCCCCTTCATAGCTATGCAGTGCTGCTGTGTTCCTAAGCACCAGGGGAATCCACACCATTGAATACCAGCTGCTTGTCATTAAAGTCCTCAGTAGTAAAGGGGCAGTTTAGGAAGAGGTGTCCAGTAGCTCCACAAAGGGAGCAATGGAGGCTTGGGCACACTTTGGCCATATGTCCCCAGCAATTGCATGCAGAGCAATGGGATGTGAGGCAATGGGAGACAGGATGTCCAGGGGTGTAGAGGGAACAGTTGGGACATCTATACTGTGGACAACTTCATATCTTCCACATGTGTAGCATTGGTGACTGGAGAGGTCCATGGCAGCAAGATGGGCTTGGACGTCTGGGGGAATGGGGAGAACTCTTGTTGGGGAAGAGAGAATGGTCGCACTAGTGGGGAGGTCTCGGATGTGGACATTGGTAGTTAAGGCAAGGCTGGGTGGAGGGGTGATGGATGGGACAGAAAGACAGACAGGCAGTGGATTTTCTGGAGTGGTGGAGCAAGTGATGGGCAGAGACTCTTGGGAGGTGTTCAGAATGTTGGTGTCTAAATAGTCATCTAGATCAGTCTCATTAAGAGAGAATAGGATTGCCTGTGGGAATTCTCCCAAGGCACCAGGGGGAAAGGCAGAGATTATCCTGCTGAACTGGTGGTGATCCATGAGATCTAGGGCATGAAGGCAGAATTGATTGAGCATAGAAGTCTATGCAGCAGCAAAGGTGGGGTTGGAAGAAAGAATTCTGGGAGAATGGCTAAAGGATTGAAGTGAACAAGTCTGATGGAAGAATAGGATTGCTTTTATGAGAGGAAGTGAACATCTAAAAAGAGGAATGCTTTCTACAATAGTGAGGAGTTGTGGGTGTTCTAGAACATGGGTGTGGATGGTAAGTCTCTGAAGGTGGGGGAGACACGAAGGGTAAAGCTGCTCCAGGGCCCAGTCAGGGATTTCTCTCCAATAAGGGTTAGGTGGAGAGATAGAGACTTGTGGGGTCTGCATGGCAGCAGATGGGGATCTGGGAACATCAGGAGAGCTGGAACAATGAGGTGGTAAAAAGGCAGTGAGCAAGGTGGGCAACGTAATAGAAGTCATACTTAAGTGTGGTGTGGAGGGGATGATGGCGATAGTGAGGAAAGGATGATGACAAGTATGGCAATAATAGCAGCAAGAGATATAGCAGAGAAGACAGCTGCAGCAATGAAGATCTGATGAGAGGTGAGCATTATTGCTCAGGAAGAAAGAGAACTCTTATATTGTTTGAGAAGGATGGGAATGTGATGAAGGATTTTCTCTGGTTCCCAGGTATTCTCAGAAGAGGGGTATCCCTTCCACTTGATCAGATACTGTTGGCGGTTAGTGGAACCCCAGTGAGAAAGTATAGCCTTGATTTCATATTCTTCTTCACCATCAATTAGATCTGGTGGAGCAGGGATAAAGTTTGGTCCATGTTCTGGAGTAGTCCAATAGATGGATAAAAGGGAGATGTGGAAAACATCATGAATGTGCCAAGTAGGTGGCAGTTTCAACTGATATGCCACAGGAGAGAGTACCTTAATGATTTCAAAGGGTCCTTCTCTTTTAGGAGTGAGTTTCCATGATGGGTACCTGAGTTTAAGGTTCATGGCTTCAAGCCAAACCTTATCTCCTGCTTTCCAGGGCATAAACTTGGTAGAGAGTCTCTCTTTCATAAGGTGTTGAGCAGTGGAGTGAGCTGCCAGTGCTTCTTTGTATGCTTCTACTATAGTAGAGAGGCAATCTTCTACAGAGGGAACAAAGGATTTTCCCAGAGGGGGATAAGCTCTGGGTTCATAATCCCATCATAAGAAAATATGGCAATTGGTGGGTAGAAGAATGTGCTGTGGAGTTGTGGAAAGTAAGGTACTTCAGATACCAGGTTGTCCTTGGCAAAAGATCCATAGATAAACCTTGAGCTCCTGATTGGCTTGCTTAGTTTGGCCATCAGTCTGTGGGTGGTAGGCAGATGACAGCTTAATATCATACTGAAGGAGTTGAGCTAACTCTTTGGTGAAGGAGGAAGTGAACTGGGGACCTCTGTTTGAGATGTAGGAGTTATGAAGACTGAATCTGGGGAAGATATGTTAGAAAAAGAGTGAAGCAACTCCAGCAGTGGAGATGGTTTTGGTGCAAGGGAGGAGGATTACCCCCTTCATAAGACCATGGTCAACCACAACCAGGATGGAGTCAAAGGCATTGGAGAGTGGGAGGTCCATGATGAGATCTAAAGAGATCTGTTGGAAAGGATGGGTTGTGGAGGAAGGCAAGGGCAAAAGGGGAGGAACAGTGGGATGGGTGTTTGGTTTTGCAGATTGGTGTTACAGTTTTATTTCTCTCTGGTCACCTCCTACTTATTTTCTTCCTTCATCTTTGGGAGGGACTGATTATGTGGGAAGTCTATCTTCCATATCTTGTCATCCTGTATTTGGATGACATCAGATTGATCCCACTACTATAGTTTCACCTTCACAGCTTCCATCTTTGATTATCTTTGAACATTGCCTCCATCATCACCATCTCTCTGTTGGGTGATGCGTCATCCTTACTACCATCTTCTTCTGATAGTTACCATCTCTGGCTATGTGCGCAGCCTCCTTTCACTAGACACTATTTAAGAACACCTCCATGTACAGTAGCAGTTCTCCAGCCAATTCTTACATCTTTCTGGTGCAACTATTGCCTGCTCACTCGCTCACCTTACCAAAGGAGAGAGCCCTCATCTTCGCCTGCCTACCTAGGAGAGTGGCCCCTTGTACTTGGTGAGAGTACCCTAGCTCAGTGAGAGCATTGCCTTTATCGATAGCAAACCTTGGTTGGGTTGTCCTGCTAGTTGAGTGTACTCAGAGGAGTACCATTAGCCAACTCAGAGGAGTCACCCCACTGACTGATTCCTTCTGCAGTCTATCAGGGACATTGTGCCTCTCTGTGAGTGCCTCCCCTGCTTAGGCGACCATTAGTCCAGTGGTAGAAGGACCATCATAGGCATAGTTCCACCACAACCATTACAATTGGCACAAAGCACAGCCAGAAATGAAGCAAGAGATAAAGGAGCATATGCCAGGCTACCAATAGTCTCTGGAAAGGTGGGCATAAGTGTGAAAGAGACCTTCATGTCCTCCAGAGGGGGAGGAGTGAAGAGATAAGATGAGTTCATGCTGAGCATCAGGGGGAATAAAGAGATGTTCTTTGTAATAAAGATGGGGGGCATCATAATGCCAATCTGCAAGGGAAGAACAGAGGAAGAGAGGGAGAGACTTCTCCATAGCATGTAATGCTGTAGAGAACTGTCGTTCCCTACATTTGTATTCCAGTTTTATAGGGCATCCGATGACATTGCAACTCATCCAATGTTATCCTGGTCATCCCAACACTATCCTGGTAGACTGGATGACTTCCCAGTATGTTTCTGGTCAGGATCGATCCCCTACATGACCAGGTTGCGCAGAAACTGGCTGGAGTTGGTTTATACCTGCTGGGATGACTTCCTGGCAATGTTTCCCAGTATTCTGATGTCCGGATATGTTTGTTTGTGACTGGTTTACATTGTTTTGGGCCGGTTTAGCTATTTTTACATATTTGACATTGTTTTATGTTAGTTGAGCACTACATAGGCATGTCACTACTTATCTAATACAGTTTTCCTCTCTCCTTCATGTTAGAACACCTGGTATAAGCCAGAATGCCCAGTCCCAGTCCTCCCTTGCTGTCTGCATTGCGCACAGAAGTCTGGGAACGCATCAGAAGTCTGGAACCTGGTTCCTTTTGGAGAAGGCCCCCATAGGAGTAGTCCACACTGGTGGTATGCTCTTTCTTGCCCATTTTCTTATATCATTTCAAGCCATTTGGGATTGTCTTGAGACTCCCTGGGACAAATATATTGCCCCACACCTTTCTCTTGCCTCACATGCAGGCACATTTAAGTTTCTACAACACTTCAAGGACAAGTGGATCATTAGCAGAGGAACTGGCAATCTTGGAGGTAAGTGCCAGGTCTAGGGCAGAAATGATTTTGGGGTCAGATAGGATGGGATGGATGTTGTCACAGGATGTGTTGACATCATGATAGCAGGACAGAGCATCTGTGGGGGTCATTGCTGTTCCAGGAAGAACAGTCCAAAGGAGATGATATTCCTAAAGGAAGAGGCTCCAATAAGCTTGGCGATGTGAGAGCTTTTGCAGAGCTTTTATGAAGAAGAGGTTCTTGTGGTCAGTAAAGATGGTAATTGGGTGCTCAGTACCTAAAAGGTACTGTTGCCATTCTTCCAAGGCATTGATGACAGCTAGGAGTTCCCTGTCATAGATATTGTAGTTGCACTCTACATCATTAAGGGTGTGGGAGTAGTAAGCACAGGGGTGAGAGTCTCCATTCACATCCTTTTGCATGAGAATAGCTCCAACAGCTATAAGGAAGGCATTCATCATAAGGAAGAATGGTTTAGTGGTATCCAGAAGGGCAAGGACAGGGGCTGAAGAGAAAATGTCCTTAAGACAAAGGAACATGGTTTGCTGGGCATCTTGCCAGATCCACAGTTGGGCAGCTTTGGTCAAAAGGTTGAGAGGGGCAGTGATGTCGGCAAAGTTAGGGATGAACTTTTGATAAAAGTTGCAAAAGCTGAGGAAGGAAGGAACAGCTTTAACAGTAGAGGGCAGTTGCCACCTAGTGATGGTGGAAAGCTTAATAGAGTCCATGCATACTTGTCCATTTCCTACAATGATACCCAGAGACTCAATCTCTGGAGCATTGAAGGTGTATTTGAAGAGTTTGAGTGTAAGCCCATGCTCTCTAAGGTGTGCTAGAATATGGTGAGTGCAGTTAATATGGTCTGGGAGGGTGGAGGAATGAACTCTGAGGTCATCCATAAAGATTTCAAGCCATCCTTCTGGGGTAATGTCTTGAAAGACCCAGTTTATGAATGCTTGAAAAGTGGGTGGTGAGTTGCACTGTCCAAAGAACATAACAGTGGGTTCATAAAGGCCACTAGGAGTGATAAACGCAGCTTTTCATTGATCCTCTTTGCTAATGTGAATGTTATTATATCTCCAGTGAGTGTTGAACTTCGAGAAGTACTTTGAGTGCTTCATTTGGTTGATGAGATCAGAAACAAGAGGGAGTGGGTAGGCATTCTTGACTGTGTGTTCATTCAGATATCTATAGTCCTGACAAGGGTGAAGTGAGCCATCTTTCTTTGGGATGAAGAAGAGGGAAGATGCTTGGGGGGATTTGGACTCAACTATCCATCCAGTGTGAAGATGTTCTTCAACAAAAGCTCTGCAAGCTTCCATCTCAGCATGGTTCAAAGTGTAGGCATTTGCTTGCTTAGGGATGAAGGAGTCTTTAAGTTCAATGACATGGTCATAGGGTTGATGTGGGGGAAGGATGTAGTGATTCTTTTCTTCAAAGACATCAGAGAAGTCAGTATACACTTCAGGTAGGGTGACTTCCTTCTTGGCGTTCTGTTTGGTGATTGTGATCTCTGTAGCAATTGTGGTCTTGCATATAGACTCAGCAGAGAGCCAAGAGTTTCTTTCCCTAAGGTCAGATTTGATGTTTCTATTGGCATCAAGACCCAGCCATCTGAGAAGAGATTGCTCAGGGATCTCATTGTGCATGGGGAGGGGATTCTCTGGGAAAGAAAGGGTTCTGTTCTTCCAATCAATGGAAGGGTTTTGATTGGCTAGCCAGTTCATTCCAAGAATGATCTGTGGCCTTTCAAGGCTGATGATCATGAAGTGAAGGGCCTCTGTTCTTTCAGGAAAGATGACAGTGGCATTGGTGTAGAAGTGAATTGTTTCAGTCTGGTTTGGGATTCTGTCTATGTTTAAGGCTTGTATGGATTTGGAGAGGGGGTGGAAGGGAAGGGCAAGTCTTTTGGCTAGTCGATGGTCAATGAAGGTTCCAGTGACTCCACAGTCAATAAGTGTGGTGGTGTTGATGGTTTTCACCCCATGAGAAAGTCTAATTTGAATACAGATAGATTTCTCAGATTTGGATGAAAGGGTTACATGGGCAATTCTATGGAGAGGTAGCATCAACTCATCTCTTCTCAAAAATCCTCAGTTACTTCAGTAATGGAAGTGATGGACTCTTATACAGGTTCAAAGGTTTGCTTCAGTTCCTGAAGGATCTGTTCAGTGGTCTTTCCTCCAGCAGTGAGGGAGTTGATATATTATGTGAGTTCATTGTTGGGTTGAGTCTGCACAGTGTGAATTCTGTTTGGGTTGCAGGGGGGACAAGGCAGTGGGAAAGATGTTGATTGATTGGGATGATTCCTAGTAGAATAGCCACTCTGCTTACAGATAAAGCATAGCTTGTTTTCAAGGCATCACTTTCATTTATCTGGGGATAGATTCAGGGCATCAATGTCCATGACATTGGGATCCCTGGTAGAGGGGATGTGAGGGGTGAAAGATCATTGGGGAAAGATGTGAGTGGTGGTAGTTCTGACATTGGTGGTGGCTCTAGGAGCCATCCTAATCCTATTGGCTTCAAACTGTTCTACTTTAGAGTACCAATTGGAGATCTTCTTTGGCAGGTTCTCAAGTCCAGCCATTCTGGAGTGGTGGTACTAGTGAAGGCCTCGTTTGAAGAGACTGATGAGGGCAGCATCATCAGTTAGGGCAGCTGTAGTGGAAAGGATGCGAAATTCTGACACATATTTGTGTAGATTGGAGGGAGTATTCTTGTTATGGAGCATGTCCTTCTGGACTGCTGTCAACAAAGGTTCTATGTGAGGAGGCACTCACGAAGAGGTGCAACATCTCACAAAGAATAAAGAGGCAAAATGGAACAGTTGAGGTGACTGTTCAGGCAGGAGCAAGTCCAGAATAGAGGAGGTGGAATTGTGCAGGTTTAGCTTTGGGTTTACAAGTGAAGTACTAGTTACTTATATACCCAGAAGAGATGTGCATGGACCAAGATAAGGGTGGGCATGGAAGACGATGGAAAGAAGAAGAAAGTAAGAGAACTACTGCAGATGGCTGTGGGGACCACGACAGTGTGCGAGAGAACGCTGTTAGGAGGTAATTGTCCAGTTATGAGTCAGACTACAAAGTATAGAGCGAATAGGAGAATGGAGACTCAAAGATGATCAAGAAATAAATGTACTTCCCATGAGGGAATGGATATCAGAATGGAACACAAATGGTAAGAAGGAAAAAATGTGGTATAAGTGATAAAATTGTAACAAGAAGAGACTACAAGGTATAGAGTGAATGAGGGAAAGGAGACTCAAAGATAATCATGAAGTAAATTTACTTCCCATGCAGGAATGGATATCAAAAGGGAATGCTAATGGTAAGGAGGAAAAGATGCAGTATGAGGGATAAAATTGTAACACTTGCCAGATTGAACTGTTCAACTCTGGCACAACTTGCCATATCTCTTCCTATTGTGAATGTTTCAAGAACCTCACTAATATCCAAATTAAGTCATTTATGACTGCAAATCATCAGAAGTTTGTTGTGACAGATATTGGTGACATGATTATAGAAGTCCAAAATGGGTATGACATATTGCAACTGCATCTTACCAAAGTTCTGTTTTTGCTGGAAGTTGGATACACTCTGGTATCCATAGGTCATCTTGATGAACTTGGGCTCTTGACAACATTTACAGAAGGCTTCTGCATGATCTGGGGATCAGATGGCAAGACAATCAGGCAAATACCATGCATCTTGAAGGGTCTATATCACATTGTCCACAATCAAAAAACCACAAATGCCACTACCAAAACCATGACTCTTATGGAACTATACTGTTGCTTTGGACATATTTCACCAGCTGCAGCTTGTCACCTTGCCAAAAAAGGCCTTGTTACAGGCTTGAAGCTTGATGATGCCAAGAGCAAGTTTAATTTCTGTGAATCATGCATATATGAGAAGGTGATGCACAAGCCAATCACCAAGGTCTGTGAGGGGGAGTGTGCCAAGGAGATCAGTGCTTTAGTCCATTCAGGCTTCTGAGGTCCTGCACCTATTTAGATGCTTGGTAGCAGGTGCCACTATGTGACATTTACAGACAACCATTTGCAGCTGACCTACATGCATACATTGCATCAGAAAAGTGAAACATTCAAAATGTACCAGAAATTCAAAGCTTGGCTCAACTGCAAGCTATCTGTGAAAGTTCACATGCTGCACTTGGACTGAGGAGGTGAATACCAAGGAAAAGAATTTGTCACTTACCTGCAATGCCAAGGGACTGTACAGTGATTCACAGTGCATGACACACCACAATACAATAGGGTGATCAAATGTCATATCCATGACATCCCATCCATCTCTGCCCCCTCTGCTGCTCCCAGTCCATCTCTGCTTCCTCCATGCTCAGAGCTCTGCTCCTCCACTTGGACCAAGGCTGTGCTTGCATAGGGACTCAGCTATCTTTGAACCTGGATATCATTTTGTATATTCTCATTTGTACTTCCCTTTGCTTCCTTCATCCCTTTTCCATCCCTTATGAGACCCTTGATACTGTCTCACTTCTTCCCTGACATTTGATGTCCCTATTTGATCCCTTAGTATAAAACCACTATACCTCCATCATGTATCCTTAGCACAAATATTGATTTAGTCACCTCTTCTGATTCTCACTGTGATCCTCTCCTCCTCCTGTCAGAACTCTGCTCCTCTGAAATATGAGGACATGGACCTGTTCAAGTGTGTGACACATAAGTCCTGCACTGATGTCCTTATTGTATAACTCTGCTCCAACTCCTCCACTCTGGACTTCAGTCCAACTCCGAGATAAATTTGTCTACCACCCAATCAGTACCTCCAGACTGTCACAGATGCCGAGGGCAGTACTGAACTAGGACTAGACCAGAAGACAAGAGGGATGACAAGAGGTGCAAGGCAGGAGGAACACTAGAAGAGACTGGCACTCTCACTAGGAATGGGCCTAGAATGGTACTACCGATTGGGCAGACTAAGCTTAAGGTATTCAACAGGAATGGTCCCTACTTATAGTACTGGGGAATGTGCACAGACCACCTAAGGGGAGGCTGATGGAGGCTATGTATAGGTAGGCACAAAGATGGCATCAAAGATTGGAGGCAATGAATGGGAGATAAGGAGGCTATAAGGAATGGATGGCAACTAGGTGGAGATGAAGATGGGAAAGGTATCATAGGGGTTAGGCACAGGTCAAAGGAAGGTTAGAGCAATGTCCAAAGATAAGGACTTAGCTAAAAGGTTGGCAAAGGAATGGGAAAGGTGGAAAAAAGGTAAGGAAGAGATGAAGAAAAGGGGATTTTC
>JBBPKI010000428.1:0-24431 GCA_038089155.1 Nevesoporus exiguus
GCAAGTATATTTTGAATCATTGTCCTGCTGAAAGATAATGTCAGGAGGATTGAGACCATGATAGTGCATGGTTTGTAGCAGTTCATTCTTCAAAATTTGAAGGTAAAGATCTCTATCCATCCTACCATCTATCTTGGAAGCATAGCCAATTCCATTGCAAGTCATACAGCCCCAAATCATCACAGATCCCCCACCATGCTTGATAGTACCCTCCACCAACCTATCACTGAGCTTCTCACCTGGCTTTTTCCACACCTATTTCTTCCCATCTGACCCTAGGCAATTAATTTTGGTCTCATCAGACCATATGACCTTCTTCCAGTCTTCTATAGTCCAATTCTTGTGAGCATATGCAAAGTCTAACCAGGCTTTGCAATATTTGGGTGAAAGAAGAGGGCATTTAAGCTTGGAGACAGCTTTCATACCACTCTTTTTCAAGTGATGGTAAACAGTATTTGGATGAAGGGGTTGATTGGTAAGAGCAGAGAGAGTTTTGGTCACTTGAACAGCATTCTCTGCTCTATGGAAGGAGATTAGGTGAACAGCATGCAAACATTGGTAGGAGAAAGCTTGGATGGACATCCACCAGTGGCCTTCTGAAGGTCTGGGTGCTCTTTGGAAGATAGCCTTGATATAGTAGCACATCCAATACCAAGCTGAATGGCAATAATACAAGCTGACTGGCCAGCATCAAGCTGAGCAAGAATAGTAGCCTTTTGATCAGCAGTGAGATTGCATAATGATGAAAGTAGAGAATAAGAGTGCATGGGAACATTTTGAAACTCAGATATACTATTTACATATGTATCTTTGTTTGTAGCATCAACAAAGCCAAATACAGCTTGATTTAATAGAGATTTCAATCATTAAATCAAAAGTACAAAAACCAGCCCAATGAGATAGTCATATTGTAATAGTTATATCTTGACTGCACTTGCACAGGATTACACAATGTATTGAGCAAAGTTGTAGCCAAGGGTTCATACTATCCCATACAGTGCATTCAGCAGCGTGGGCAGTTGGCAGGTCATGCAGATGTCACACAAAGGTTACGCTATGTCAAAGTGCTGATTTCATACTCTGCATCTGAGTCAGCACTCACTGTAAACAACTGTACCAGTTCATTATCAACATGCTAATTAGGGTAGTTTTAGTAGCTAGAGGGGGTGTATGTAGTTGAAATGCCAGCATTTACAAAAGCACTAGACTGCCTGTCTAGATTAGATGATGAAGATATTTGAGATGGATTATAGTAATAAGTAGGAGATTGTAGGGTACATAGAGTCATTTGAACACTCATGCATGGATGTACCAGATGTTTAGTCAGAGCCATTCAGGGCAGGTGACTGGTCTGTGGCCATGTTAGATGATAATGTAATGAGTGGTTTCTGAGTTAATATGTTGCCAGTGGGACTTGGAGTTGTAACTGATGTTGATCATAGGCCTAGGGAGTGCTGTGCTTGGACTTGGGGCAGAGCAGCCAGGGCAGTGGCTGTGCTGGTAAGAGACTTGGAATTCCTTGCAGATTTGCTATCAGAGGTAAATAAGTAGAATTCAAGGCTGCACACAAACTGCCATGCCTTCCACTAGACTTGTGAAGGCAGACAAGCTTCATTACTGCTTGGATGCACAGCACACTCACACTGACCACAATGCCAATGATCAGCTCTAGAACCAAGCATCATATAGAATTTCACACGTTACTGCTAGCTGTTGGACAATAAAATAAACCAAAACTCAGCTGTGGTATTGTCCTGGCATGTATCACAGCATGATTTTGGTGTGTGACAACAGGCTTTCAACCTATCTCAGTGATTTGAGCTTGCAGTGACCCCATTCAACTTCACAGTGGTTCATATTGGCCTACAGTGGAACATGGATGCAATGGATACTAGTAATGAGTTGGAGAAGTGTGTTTTTTTGAAAAAGTGCCAACTGCCTATAACTGCCTAATGCACTGTATGGGATAGTACTACAATACACCCCACCAAAACAAGGTGTAATTAGTTAATATGATTGTGGTGTGCTTTGCACACCAGATTTGGGTTAAATATTGGGCTGATTTTTGGAATCACTGTACATGCTCCCAGACAGAGGGGCTCTGTAATGGTCGTGGTGTATCTATATACTCCTTGGTCTTTCTATCACCAGACCACCTGGTCAACCTGATCAAGGGAGGCACTCACATAGAGGCACAACATCCTTAAGAGGCTATAGAAGATGAACAGTCAGCAGGTTGACTCCTCTGAGTTTGCTGACAATACTCCTCCAAGTATACTTGGCTAGCAGGGCAACTCCTCTGAGTTGGCTACTGATAAAGCAATGCTCCTCTGAGTGATGACAAGGTACTCCTCTGAGTAGCAAGTGAGAAGTGAGCATGAAATTGATACACCACAAGTGATGATAAAAATTGGCTAAAGAGCCACTACTATACATGGAGTGTTTGAATAGTGTCTGCCAAAGAGGTGGCTGAGCACACAGCCAAAGATAGTAACTAAGTATCAAGATGGTAGTGGAGATGACACATCACCCAACAGAGAGATGGTGATGTTGGAGGCAATGTCCAAAAGATATCCAAGATGGAAAGGCTGCAGAGGTGAAGCTATAGTAATGGGATCAGTCTGATGTCATCTGAATACAGGATGACTAGGTAAGGAATGTAGACTTCCTATGTGATCAGTCCCTCCCAAATATGAAGAAAGAAAATAAATAGGAGGTGACCTTGAAGAAAGAAAACCATAATAGACTCTTCTCACTAAAGAAGAAGAAGAACTAAAGCATGCTTTGACCATACATCAGTTCATTAAAGCCCTAGAAGTCCTAAAACTGACAGAACCCATATTACAACAAATAGTTCTGAAAGAATATCACCACTATTATATATTTTTCACTTATCTAATCTTATCAGATCATATGACCAAGTCTAGGTCAATCTGTCATATCCCAAAAATACAAAACCAACTCCAGTCCCTCTGGACCAACTCCACCACAACTCCAGTCTGTTCTCTGTCTTCCCCCTTTGCTTCTGTACTTGGACTCTGTTATTAGTAACCCTTCATGACTCCTTTCATATGATAGAGCTTTATTACTAATCTTTGCATTGCTTCCTCCGCTTAGACACAATCCTGATAGCAGTGCTTGCTTAGATAAGAGAGGATAACAGATGACAGATAGAGGGACCAGAGGTGGCTGGAGTAGACATTTATAGAGGGCAAATGGATGGATATAACACCTTTCCATCTCACAGCATACTTATCTTGACTTCATCAAGTGTTTCAGCTTCAATCAGCTCAAGCCCATTTCAATATTCATGGAATCTCAGGTCAAGTTGGTGATCTTACAGTCACCTTCCACTGGTACCAACTATGCTGCCATGTGCCATATTCCATATTATGAAGCTGTTGGATCACTCATGTATGCCACACTTGGTATGCAACCTAACATTTCATATACTGTGACTGTTGTCTCTTTCCATCTAATCCAATGTGATTCATTTTGGTCATATATAATCATATATCTCACTTCTAATCTTTGATAGACCAATTCTAATGCCTTAAAGCAAAGTCTATCCTAGCTGTTATCTAGTGCTTGAGAAAAAGAGGACTTTTTTGGTTTACAACAATATATTCCATGGTTTCTAAGGTAACAACAGATAGTCAGAGGTGAGGTGAAGTCATTATAGATGTCTAGTAGTATTTTGATCACTTGAACAATATTTTTAGTTCATTCAATTTCTATTAAAGTATATATACTCCAGACTCAAGTCTGACTGGAGTTGCAGAGTTCTAGGGGTTAATGGAGGAATTAGTATAGGAGTTGGACAAGAGATCCAAGGGGAGGAGTCAGAGTGGAGGTACTCAGGAGGACATCAGCACAGGACTAATGTGTCATGCCTCTAAGCAGGTCTGTGTCCTCATATTTCAGAGGCACAGGAGTCTGACAGGGAGAGGATAGGGTGATCATGAAGTGAGAGGAGAGTGACTTAGTTTGATATTTGTACTGAGGAATAGTACAGGAGGTACATAGGAGTTATATAGGGCGGAGTAAGTGGAGGAGGTACAAAACAAGATGAAAATAGTATCTGACAAAGACAAAGAACATATGAAAATATTCTAGGAGGTTAGAAGTGAAGTAAGGGTCAAGGATTTGTCAGGAATACAAGTAAAGACTGATCAAGGGTCAAAGAACAAAGGAATACACAAACAGGGATGATGTCCAGGAGGTTCCAAGCGAGCACAGCCACAGGTCTGATTGGAGGAGTGGAGCTCTGGGGAGCTCCATGCATGGTGGAGACAGAGATGACTGGAGATAGTCAGAGGAGGGGCCAGAGGAGGTGAAGATGACTGGTTTGGCACAGATATGACAATTTCAATAACATGAATGTGTCATATCCATAACATCCCATCCATCTCTGCCCCCTCCGGCCTCATCTCTGACCAACTCCAGTCACCTCTGTCACCCTCAGTTCACCTCCACTTCCTCCACACTCAGAGCTCTACTCCTCTGCTTGGACCAAGGCTGTGCTTGCACAGGGACTTAGCTATCTTCAGACCTGGATATCATTTCATACATTCTCATTTGCACTTCCCTTTGCTTTCTTCATCCCTTTTCCATCCCTTATGAGACCCTTGATACTGTCTCACTGCTTCCCTGACATTTGATGTCCCTATTGATCCTCCTAGTATAAAACCTCTGTACTTTCTGTCATGTAACCTTAGCACAAATATCAACTTAGTCACCTCTCCTATTCTTGTCATGATCCCCTCCTCCTCCTGTCAAAACTCCACTCCTCTGAAATACGAGGACATGAACCTGTTCAAGGGTGTGACACATAAGTCCTGTGCTGACATCCTTTCTATGTAACTCCACTCTGGACTTTGGTCCAACTCTGAGACAAACTCATCTACCACCCCATCAGCACCTCCAGACCTCCAATCGGACTTGAGTCCAGAGAGTCCAGACTTAACAGAATGGCATAATACACATTAGTGGAAGTAACAAAGGATAAACAGCCATCAGAAGATTTTTACAGTTCAGAACAGTGTCTGTCATATACCCTGTGAATAGTAATGGTATAAAAACCAGTACAAATAATGGCTTGCCTAGTGGAGTCACCCAATTTCAAAGAAATAATCAATTGAGTAATTTGACTAACTGTCATATCCTGCCCAACTCCAGTCACTCTGGACTAACTCTGGACCAGTTCCCCTGGTTGTGCATATATTCTCAACTCCAGACAACTCCATTGATCCTCTGGTTCATTCTTGCTCAATATCATAGATCTTGACTTCAGACCTTTTCCATTATGTTCTACCTTGACATCTCTCTGTATGTCCCACTATGACATCTCTGTTTCCATTTCATCTTGACATCTCTATTCCATTCCATCTCAATGTCTTATCTTGACTTCTGTTTCACTTACATAGTTACCTCTGTGCCTGCACACATTGAAGACTTCCCTGATCTCATCTCTCTTAGTATATAAAGTCTCTAATTCTGTCCATAGATACCTCAGTTTGAATCTTGACCTAACCTTGTCCTGTTCTTGTCTTGATCTGATGATCTCCTCTTGTCTTGAGTCTGAGACTCTCTTCCAAACTCCAACCCTCCGCAAATTTGGGACACCAGATTTCTGCAAAGGGGCACCACATAAGGTGAAGCCAAGTCCTGTTTGACTAACCTAACTCTGGTAGTCCAGAGTTAGTCTGGAGTTCATCCCCAGTGTTTAACAGTAGATTCAAACTCCCATTTGCAAAAGTCCTCACCAATATGGCAACTAGAGTTACCCATTCCTGTTCTTATGCACTCATGAATGTGCCTAATGTCCTATGCCATTTTAGCAGTAGTCACTGAGGCCCCAATCTCATTGACCAATTTCATAGCTTCTCTGCCAGATACACACCAGGCTCAGCATCCCAGGCACCAGCACCCCCACACTCTCCTACTCCAGGAGCTTGCATCAAAGAGCTACCTGTTAATGACCCACCCCTTGACAAAGAAGCCCTTCAGTTGAATTCAGTGTTGCTCCACACTCCAGTGAACCTGAGTGTCCACTCCAGCACTCCAGGCAACCCCAGAGGTGATCCCTACCCCTCCAGTAGCAACTCTGACCTCTCTGAGGACAATTTTGATCCTTCCATGGATAACGAATCAATTCCACAAAATACACTTGGCAAGCTAGCCAATGCCATTTGTGGCCTTACTTGCTTCTCTCATTGCAAACCAGAGTCCTCACAGTGGACCAAAGTCTGGGAACTGGACCAGTTTGATGGGACCAACCTCTGAAAACTCTGGGTTTTCCTGGTTCAATGTGAGTTGAACTTCCAAGATCATCCCAAAGCCTTTGCCACTGACTGTGCTAAAGTCACCTTCACCCAGTCTTACCTCAAGGATATGGTGTTAGAATGGTTTGAACCAGACCACCTCCAGATGGAAGATCTGGTGCTCCAGCTCATCTAGATGGACAACTTCAAGGAGTTTGTCCTGGAGCTCCAGACCAACTTCAGACCACATGACTCCATCAGAGATGCAGAGCATCAGCTTGACCATTTGACAATGAAGGACAGTGAAAAGATTAACAAGTATGTTGTTGAATTTAACCAGATAGCATCTCAAGTCCAGAGTTATGGAGAAGGTGCCCTCTGGCACCATTTCTATAACAGACTTCTGGACCATATCAAGGATGAAATCTCACATGTTGGCAAACCCCCTACCCTTGCTGAACTCCACCAGCTCACACATGCTATTGACACTCATTGTTGGGAGTGCAAGTCAGAGATTAGCTATCAGGTGAAGTCTTCTGCTAGCCCTGCCAAAGTGTCCAACTGTTAAACTTCATCCAGATGAACTCTGATGAACTCTGGAGTGCCAGAGTTGACTGGACAGATGGAACTTGGCTTCACTGTATGTGGTGTGCCCTTACAGCTGATCTGTTGTCCTGGATTTACAGATGGAGGATTGGAGGAAGTTGCTCAATGACTTGGAGGGGTCAGAGGAGGAGAACATCAAGTTAAGTTGATATTTGAACTAAGGAAAATACATGGTGTAGTCTACAGAGTTTATATACAGAGGAGAGGAGCAGATGACTAAAGTCCATAGTCAGATGAGTAAGTCCACAGGAGATTACTAAGTACAGAGTCAGAAAGAAAAATATACCATAGGAGTTCAGAAGTAAGTATACCGGAGCACAGCCTTGGAGCTGTGCTCCTAAGTGAGCACTGGTACCAGAGTTGTGTCTAAGCAGAGGAAGCAGTACAATGACTAGTAATAAAGTTCTATTGTAAGAAAGGAGTCATGAAGGTGTACTAATAACAGAGTCTGAGGAAACTAGCTACAGAGGAACATAGAAATATCACTGGAGTTGTGAGTGGAGATGCATCAGAGGGTGCTGGAGTGACTGGAGTTAGGTTCTGGGTTTCAGGATATGACAGTATCCCCCTCTTAGGCCTGAACCCTTGAAGGCCATTGAGGATCGAGTGACACTGTTTGAAAAAAGCAGAGGAGTGAAGATGACGAGGAGGCTGGAAGATTCCTAGGCAAAGCAACTGGCAACTGGGGTTAAGCAGAGTGAGGTTCAGGCTTGTCCGGGTACTGGAGGTGGACATCTGAGATGAGCTCTGAAGTGTGGCCCAATTCCATTGCTAGTAGCCAGGAGGTTTCTTTGTTAGTGCCTTTGTATCCAGACCAACAGACAAGGTATAGTAGTTTGCAATTTCTTCATCAAATTTCAGAGATTTTGTACTCTGGCTCACTGTCAACCTCGACTGGAGGTGGAGGCGGCTGAGTACAGTTTAGGATGGTGTTGGGCATGGAGGGTTCAGAGACATGGAAGACCAGATGTATGGACTTCATGTTCTCTGGCAGCTAGAGGGTAAAGGAGAGGGTGCCTGCCTGAGCAATGATTTCATAGGGATCTAAGTTTTTCTCAGAGAGTTTCTTAGAGGGTTGTGTGGAGCAGAAGTATTTTGCCTTGATGAAAACCTGGTCACTGACTTTGAAGTCCAGTGCAGGAGTTTGCTTGGCATCTGCAGGTCCTTTGTATTGTTGCTGAACGAGGGTGATTTCCTCTTGGAGGAATGTATGGAGTTTGATGAGGTCAACAGAGTATTCTTGGGCTCAGGTGGAGGTGAGGTTGCATTCAGGGTGAACAGAGAGGTTGGGGTGATATCCTTTGTTGGCAAAGAACAGGAAGACTCCTGTAGTAGCATTAGGGGTGTTATTGTAAGCGAACTCTGCAAGGGGTAGGAGTTCAGACCAGTTATCTTGCTGATAGTTACAATATATTCAGAGGTACTATTCAAGAGTCTGATTCATCTGTTCTGTTTGTCCATCACCCTCCAGATAATATCTGGAGGTGAAGTGGAGTTGGATATCTAAAACTTTGCTGAGTGAGCAGAAGAAATGGAAGATGAACTCTGAGCCTTGATCGGAGGTGATGTGTGAGGGAACTCCATGCTTGGAGAATACATGGAGTAGAAATAGTTTTGCTAACTCTGAGGATATCACCTTATCATCTGTTGGGATGAATATGCATTGTTTGGAAAGTCGACCCATGACAACTAAGATGGCAGTGCGTCATATTTATGACATCCCATCCATCTCCACCCCCTCTGGCCCCATCTCCGGCCATCTCCGTCCACCTCCACCACCCTCAGTCCACCTCCACTTCCTCCATGCTTGGAGCTCTGCTTCTCTGCTCCAGACCAAGGCTGTGCTTGCACAGGGACTCAACTACCTTCTGACCTGGATATCTCTCATACATTCCATTTGTACATCTCTTCGCTTCCTCCATCTCTTCTTGGTCCCTTATGGACCCTTGATATTATCTCACTCATTCCCTGACATCCTTGATGTTCCTGTTTATCTTTTAGTATAAAACCTCTGTACCTCTGTCATATAACCTTAGCACAAATATCAACAAAAGTCACTCTTCTCTCATTTTGTGATCACCCCATCTCCTCCCTGTTGGACTCTGTCCCTCTGAAATATGAGAACCTAGACCTGCTTAGGGGCGTAACACATAAGTTCTGTGCTGATGTCCTCCTGAGTACCTCTGCTCCAACTCCTCTGCTCAGACCTCCAGTCCAACTCCTATACTAACTCCTCTGTTGACCCCTAGAACTCTGCTCCTCTGGTCAGACTTGAGTTGGGAGGATAAGCATTTAACAGTATATTCATGCTACAACTTGAGCAGGTCTCCACTCCTTTTGCCTCTGACCTTATGCTACCATGATCATTCATTATGATGTCAGTATGCTCTTGGGATCCTTGTTGAACCCAACCATGCACCTACTTTAGTCTTGACAACACTTCTCCAACTTCTCATCATCCTCTCAATGGCCCCTCTTATTCCATACCTCCAAACTCCAAACTCCAACCTGACTCTGCCCCTCTGGTGGGTCACCTCCCATCCCCCCTTCCTTGTTGCCAACTTCTCCTCCTATGCCCTCTGGTGAGACCACCCTTGGCTTTCAAGCCAACTCTTTGGATTTCTATTTTGTTGGTTTTAGGATATAGCTTGCTTGCCATGAGACTCCATTGAGTAATTGGAATACAAGCAGCACTTCATCCAACCCTGGCAAGCAGAATGCCAAACTCCCTGTGCCTCCACTCCAGAGTGCACTCCAGAATCACCATGGCCCTCAGACTTATTGCCCACCACTCCTTGCCATTGTCATTGCATTCGCATGTGCATGCAAGAGTAATGCCAAGTCCACTTCGTCAGCCACCCCTAGCCCCTCACTAGAGGAAGGTAAGACACCTCTGATAGGAAAGTCAACTCCACAACATCCAACCTCCCTCCACCCTCACCTCTGTTATCTCTGACCTTTCAGACCTCAAGTCTGGAGATCACTCCGTTTTCTCTATTGCCAACTCTGGCAAGTCCAGATGACATGGTATTGGACCCTCTAGAGGTCCTTTTCTTCCTCTCTGTTCTATTTTCTCTCTGCTTTATGTTCTTCTGTCATTTCTTCTTTTGTTTCCTCTTAACTTCTTCCCTCTGACCCTTTCTATCTAAGGACCAAAAGTCTGAAGGTAACTCCATTCACTGTCCACCAACTCCAGCTTATCTGGTCAGTCTGGACATCTGGGTAAGGAATTCCCTCTGGTTCCTTCCCTTTCCTTCGTCTATTTCAGCCTCTTCTATTTGTTTCTTTCCTCTGCTTTCTTCTGTGCTTTTGGACCCCCAAGTCCACTAGCAACTCTGTTTCTTGTCCGCTAACTCTGGCTATGTCCAGTCAGTCTGGACATCAGGGTAAAAGTTCCCTCTTGGGTCCTTCCCATTTCTTTTCCTTTTTTCCAGTTCTCTGTCCCTCATTCTGATACTAGGTCATGATGGTAGACTCCCTTTTGAGGAGTGCCATTACCAGTTGACGGACACCCTCTGTTTCCTTCTTACCTGACGATTACAAGTCCAAAGGTAACTCTGATTTTCTCCAGCAACTCCAGAGCCTTTTCTCTTGAAGCTCTCTTTTCATTCTACTTCATTCTGCTCTTCATTCTCTCCTTCATTTCCTTCCTCTAATCTCTGCACCTGAGAACCACATGTCCAACAGTCATTCTATTCTGCACCTCTAGCACTGCATCACTTAATAGCCGCCACTCCAGTTGCTTGGCCTCACACTCCACTCCCTCTGAACCTGAAGACATCAAGTCTGAAGGTAACTCTGCTTCAACTCCAGAAACTCCAGAGCTTCTGTTTCTTTTTTCTTCTTCTCCTTCTTGTTTTTGTTTTCCAGACTTGGAACCTGCATCACCCTTGTCTGCACTCTCTTTAAGAGCACCTCATGATGCACCCCTCCTATTTCTTTTTCTGTTTCTTGCCTTTTGGTGCTGTCAACTCCAGCAGCATCTGGTCTGTTCCAGATCACTCTGTTTCCTTCTACTTCCTTCTGCTCTATTTTCCAGACCTGGGACTGTGTTGCCCTTGTCTGCGCTCTCTTCTAGAGCACCTCTTGATGCAATCCTTTATTTTTTCTTCTCATCTCCTTTGTACCTCAAGACATTAGGTCTGAAGGTAACTCCATTCCAAGTCCAGTTTGCTCTGGCAACTCCAGACCCTTTCCGTTGTAAAAACTAAAATGTGCTTCAATGTGAAGTGTTAGAAAGGTGGTGGGGCAATGTGTTTGTCCCAGAGAGTCTCAAGACAATCCCAAATGGCCAGAAATGGGTAATAAAGAAATGAAAAAGAGTGTACCACTGGTGTGGACAACTTCTATGGGGGCCTTCTCCGGAAGGGACTGGACTCCAGACTTCCAGATGCATTCCCAGACTTCTGCACACAATGCAGATGGCAAGGGAGGGCTAGGACCAGGCTTACAGGCTTATACCGGGCATTCTAACAATAATGGAGAGCAGAAAACTGTATTAGATAAGTAATGACATGCCTATGTAGTGCTCAGCTAACATAAAACAATGTCAAATAAGTAAAAATAGCCAAACTGGCCCAAAACAACATAAATCAGTTACAAACAAACATACCTGGCTGGTATAAATCAAGTCTGGCTGGTTGTAGTGCATGCCAGTCATGTAGGGAGTCAAAACTGGCTGTAAACATACCGGGAAACCGGCTGGTCTACCAGTATACATAGTACCAGCTTGACCGGCATAGCGCTGTGTGAGTACTGGTAAATGGCACAAGAAGTGATGTCCTCTGGAATAAACTAAGTCTGGCTGGTCATAGTGCATACCAGTCATGTAGGGGATTGAAACTGGCTGGAAATATACTGGGAAACTGGCTGGTCAACCAGTATAGTACTGGTATGACTGGCATAGTGTTGGATGAGTACCAGCTTGATCCCAATATTATCAAACACCCTATAATTCAGAAATACAAATGTAGGGAACCATGGTTCTCTACACTGTCTCCTTTTTGTTTTTCCTCCATTCTGTTCTCTGGACCTGGAACTTGTGTCACCCTTGTCTGTGCTCCATTCTGGAGCACCTCCAGATGCATCCACTTCTTTCTCTGTCTGCTATTTATAACCTCACAACTTCCCCTCTGGGTCCATTCCGGACCATCCAAATCTCCTCCAGGTCCACTTCGGACCACTCTGTTGTCACTCCAACCTTGTCTTCTTGTGTCTATTTTTCTTTCTGTTTCTGACCCCTCCATTGCTGTCCACTTCAGCAGCATCTGGTCCATTCTGGGCTACTCCGTTATCCTTTTTATTCTTCTCCTTTCCCTCTGTCGGCCCTTCGGGCCTTCACCTTTGTCAACTCCAATGCCTTCAATGAACTCCAGTCCACTTCAGACCATTTGTCTCCTGTTCTCCTCCTTTAGGCCATTCACCTCTGTGGCCTTTGTGCCAAACCTCTTTGGGTTCTGACATTTGTTTAGTACAGGACATTGCGCACTCACCCACTAAATGATCTGTTGATCATTGGGTTTAAGAAGCCACAACTTCATCTAACATACTCTTACAGATAGAATGCCAAACCCCCGCACTCCAAGACTCTGTCCAAAAATTTAATCCTCAGAGTTGCACCTCTGGGATTCGCCCAAGGCCTCAGGCCTTTCTGTGGTCATTGTCTGCGGACCTCTGACCAGCTTTGTCTGGATTTCTCCCCATGTTAAGGACTGACCAACGATTTCTCCCACTTAGCTCTCTGCCATCCCTGGCATTTTTTGAGTTCGTCACTGTCATCTCTGTTGTTTTTCATTTAGGTCTCTGACCTTTGCAGTCTCGTCCTGCAGACCTCCAACTGGCTTCATTCCAGACACCTCTCCCTGCACTTAGAACTGACCAAGATTGTCCTTGGCCTCCTGCCAACTCTGGCATCATTTATTCTTCAGGACTATTCTGTCACATCTGTTCATTTCTGCCTCTTATCTCTGTTATTCTTTCTTTTTCTGTTATTCCTTCCATTTCTGTTTCTTTTCTCTCTGTTACTCCAATTACTCTGGAGTTATCTCCAATAACCCCCGATTAACTCCAATAATCTCCACTTTTTGGAATCTCCTTGTCTTTTTGCCCTTCTGATATATTCTTCTGTTTTAATTTTTTTTTTCATTTCCACTTATGTACTCTGTGGTCAGTGTTCTCAGGTTCCTCTTGGGCCTCAAGGGCTCAACCTTAAATGGAAGGCACCACCCACCACCACCTCACCCTATCATCTCTGACCATCAACTCCAGTGCACCTATCGCATACCCCATGACCTCTGTCCAAACCTCCGAAATCTCCACCACTCTGGAGTTACCACTCTGGACCCCCTTGCCTCAACTCTGTCTTCATCTCCAGTACCCTTGAGGTACACCTCCACCCAACCCCACCTCATTACCTTTCCTCTGGCTCCTTGATGGAGTTCTCTATCCATACCCTCCAGACTCTCTTCTAGGCCTACAGGTTTTCTCTCCACCTGCTAGATCATCCAGTACTCTTGTGGTACACCTCTGTGTGCCCTCTGGCACCCTCCAGAGTTGTATTCATTCTGTTCCTCTATTTCTTCATTCCCATTACTTCTCTGTTCAAGTATTGGACTAATTGGATTCTTCTTTGCCTTTCAGTCCTTTCTGTTCTGTTTTTGAGCACTCCAGTACCGAGTGTACCCATCAGCATTCACCTCTGATACCTCCAGTTCATTTCCAGACACCTTCGTTTTACATTATGATTCCATTGCTTTTGACCTCTTTCAGGTCCCATGGATCTTGCTTTGTTTCTCTCTGGACTTTTGCCAACTCAGGCATTTTCTTTCGCCCTCCATGTAGTCAAGCTTTATTCACTTGTCTTCCTTCTGCTTCATCCACCTCCGGTACCCCATGTACAACTCTGGATTAACTGCAGTTAACTCCGCTTTTTCAGTGTTTCATCTTCATCTCTCTATATTGTTTCTGGTCTCCCTCTGTCTGCCCTTGTTCTTTCATTCCCTCTATTCACTTCCTCTGCTTTCTGTTTCCTTTGGTGCATTCATGTGCCCCTCCATTTCCCTCCATTTACTCCAGTTTAACTCTGGAGTAACTCCGGAATTTTTCCAGCTGACTTTGTTTCATTTCTACACTCTGTTTTCCATTGCTTTCATTCTAAACTTGTTCCATTTTCCTCTGTAACTCTGGCCTTACTCTGGTTTTACAACCTTTTGGGTACATTATGTACCATTACCTTCTCCATTTCCAGGACCATTTGGTACCTGGCATACACCTCCCCAATTCTCTGGCCTGTTTCAGGCATTTTTGACCCTTTTCTGGGGCTCTTTGATCTCTTTGATCTCTAATTGTGTTTCTGTCTCTATACCTCCATTTCTGTTCCTTCCTGTTCTACCCTAGTATTTACTCTGGACTCTGGTGCAATCTCCGTACAACTCCAGTCCTTCTCCAGGGACCCTCATCCTCTGTCTTTTCAGCACTCCCTGGTGTCATCTGCTCTCAGGCCCCCTCTGGGCACCTCTGACCCCCTTCTGGGGCTTTATCTTTGTTTTCTGTTTCCTCCATATGCTCTGTTCTTACCTTAGTTTCCGCTTTTTAGTCTCTCCATTCCATTTTCCATTTGCTCCAATTCTGTTTTCTCTCTGTTTTCATCTTCTCCAGTGTCCAGCCACCCCCACATGTCCTCTGCTGCCATCTCCAGCATCTGTTCCACTCTGCTTGTGCACCCTCCGTGCTCTCCAAATTCACCTTGCACATTATCCATATCCATGCCTGTCAGGTGTTGTGCCAAAGGCACACCTTGATCCCTCTTGTGCTGAGACTCAGAGCCTCCTTCTTGAAGCTAGCATATCATCAGCAGCCAGACTTCAAGTTTCCTAACTGGTCTGGACACCTCCATACTCCATGTGGCATCCTTTTTCAGACTTGGCCCAGTAAGCTCCTTCATTATCACCTCTGTCAGTGCATCCTCTCCAAAGAAGCTTGACTGCTTCCTTGGATTGGCTCTGCACTGAACCCCTGCTTACTGTAGGCCTTGAGGGCTTGGCCTTAAAGGGGAGGCACTGTCATATCCATAACATCCCATCTGTCTCTGCCCCCTCCAGCCCCATCTCCAGCCACCTCTGCCGCCCTCAGTCCACCTCCGCTTTCTCCATGCTCAGAGCTCTGCTTCTCTGCTCCAGACCAAGGCTGTGCTTGCACAGGGACTCAACTACCTTCTGACCTGGATATCTCTCATACATTTCATTTGTACATCTCTTTGCTTCCTCCATCCCTTCTTGGTCCCTTATGGACCCTTGATATTATCTCACTCATTCCCTGACATCCTTGATTTCACTGTTTATCTTTTAGTATAAAACCTCTGTACCTCTGTCATATAACCTTAGCATGAATATCAACAAAAGTCACTCTCCTCTCATTTCATGATCACCCCATCTCCTCCCTGTTGGACTCCATCCCTCTGAAATATGAGGACCTAGACCTGCCCAGGGGCGTGACACATAAGTCCTGCACCAATGTCCTCCTGAGTACCTCTGCTCTGACTCCTCCACTCAGACCTCTGGTTCAACTCCTATACTAACTCCTCTGTTGACCCCTAGAACTCCACTCCTCTGGTCAGACTTGAGTCAGGAGTATACATACTTTAACATGGTGTGTCTGGAGGATGTAGGGAGTTGTTCTATGAAGTTCATGGAAATGGAGTTCCATGGCTTCTTGGGGATGGGGAGTTGTGTGAGAAGCCCATAGGGCTTATATCTAGGGACCTTGGTGCAGGCACAGGCTGTGCAGGATGAAACGTACTCTTTGACGAATGTCCAGATGCCCAGCCAGGTGTATTCATGACATATGAGCTCTAAAGTCTGGTTTTGTCCAAAGTGACTGGAGAGCAGATGGTTGTGTTTATAATGGAGAACTCCGAGGCAGAGGTTGTCAGTGTCTAGGACATAGATACGACCATCAAGGCATAGGAAGCCTTTGGAGTCGATGGACCAACAAGAGTCAGAGGGTTTGGAGTTGGCCATGTGAATGGCAGCAATGGGGTTGAAGGGGAGAGTGGACAGGATGTCATTGTGGAGGGATTCCAGATTGAACAATGTACTGGCCTGGAGGACTGGAGTTGCAAGATATGGTGCCCTAAGGGACGACATAAGTTGCTCTTGAGTGAAGATGGGGCAGAAATTCTAGGGGTTGACCTGAGCATAGTCCCTATCCCTCTCTTTTGAATAGACATCCCAGTGTCTAGTGATGGAATCAGACTTTGCACCCAAATGTCCAGGGTGGAAGTGGACAACCATGTTGAACTGGGAGAGAAACTCTGACCATTGGGCTTGGCGCTGGGTCAGGAGTTTCATGGTGGTGAAATATTCTAGGTTCTTGTGGTCTGTCACAATGTCAATCGGAGTTCCAGAGTCCTCAAGGTAGTGCTGTCAAGTCTGGAAGGACTCATGGATGGCCAGCAACTCCTTGTCATGGGTGTCATAGTTGAGTTCTGGAGCAGACAAGGTGTGGGAGTAGTATCCTACTGGACAGATTTCACCATCTGGACACTGGATGGAGAGGATGCTGGCTATGGCATAGTCAGAGGCATCAGTTTTGACAATGAGAGGGGAGTTGGAGGCCCAGTGGGTAAGGATTGGAGCAGACATGAAAGCATCCTTGAGACATTGGAAGGTGGAGCAGCACACTTCATCGAAGTTCCACAGAGTGCCATTGCAGGTCAGGTGGGTGAGTGGAACGACAAGTCCAGAGTAGTCAGTGATGAAACACCTATAAAAGTTGGTGAAGCCTAAAAAGGACTGAACGTCCTCGACCTTCCAGGGTTCAGGCCAATCAGTGATGGCCTTCACCTTCTCAGGGGACATGGAGAGTCCAGACAGAGATAGCCTGTATCTGAGGTATTTAGTGAAGTCAGTGAAAAACTAACACTTCTCAGGCTTGGCATAAAATCCATGTTTTCAGAGTCACTGGAGTACTTCCTGGACGTGCTCTTTGTGTTTGGTGCGGTCCTCAGAGAACATGAGGATGTCATCAAGGTAGACAATGATGTAGACATCCAGGAGATCTACAAAGATAGAATTGATGAACCATTGGAAAGCCACAGGGGCGTTTGTAAGTCCAAATGGCATAATGAGCCCCTCATACAACCCATAGCATGTCCAGAAGGATGTTTTCCACTTATCTCCAGCAGAGATGTGGACTAGATGGTATGCATGCCAGAGATCAAGCTTTGTGTAAACCTTTGCACAACTGGGAGCATCAAGGAGGTCAGAGATTTGAGGGAGCAGATAATAGTCTTTCTTCATGATCTTATTGAGGCCACGGAAGTCCACACAAAGACAGAGTGACCTGTCCTTTTTGTGGATGAAAAGCACTGGAGTGATGTGAGCAGAGGAGAAAGGGCAGATAAAACCCATGGAGAGGTGTTCATCAAGGAACTTTTGGAGGGACTCAAGCTCTGATGGGGAGAGGGAGTAGGTAGTGCCAACTGGCAGAGCTGTACCTTCTTCCAGGTCGATCTTCAGATCAAATTTGCAGTGTGGAGCAAGCTTGGAGGCCTTGCTCTTACTAAACACATCCATGAAGTCATGGTACTCCAGAGGTACTCCAGAGAGATTGATGAGTTCGGGGTCAACCGAGGCAGAGTGGAGGTTGGTCTCCTGAGGGTGGAGTGACAGTGAAAACTGCACTGAGCCCTTGAGACGACAGGTGAGTGTGAAAGTGGGAGTGCTGATGAGTGTGATGGGCAGTGTCTTGCATTCAGAGAAATGTGGTGGTATGGATGGGGCAGAGTCAGCTGGAGAAAGGGGTTCCAGAGGCTGCAGAGATGAGCTCAGGGGTGCTGGCCTGGAATGTTTAGATGTTCAGAATGAGATACTGCTTGTGACCCAGTCAATCAATGGATTGAAGTGGGTGAGCCAGTTGCTTCCTAGAATGAGGGAGCAGGAGCCATCTAGTGAGGTGACATAAAATGTTGTTGGAGTTGTATCACTGGTTGGGAAATAGATGGAGAGGTCAACAGCTTGAGTGATGGTGGAGTTTGAAGTTCTGTTGAACAGATGGAGTGTGAGTGGAGGAATGGAGTAGAGCAAAAGTCCATTATTATTGATAAATTTCGTATCTATGAAACAATCAGAGGAGCTGGAGTCTATCAATGCTGGAAAAGATGGAATATCATGTGCAACTAATGAAATGGAGGGCATAAGAGATTTTGGATCTGAGAGAGCAGACACATTGAGTCAAAGCTCCTTGGGTGCACAGGTAGACCAGGACAAATTCTTTGAAATTGTCCATCCATATAGGATGGAGTGTGGAGTCATCCATTTGGAGCAGGTCTGGTTCAAACCATTTCAGAGCCATACCTTTCAGGTATGACTGGACAAACATAACTTTGGCACAATTGGAGGTGAAAGCTTTTGGGCAGTCTTGGAAATTAAGCTCACATTGGACCAAGAAGACCTGGAGTTTGTGGGGATCCATCCCATCAAACTGATCCAGTTCTCAGACTTTGTCCACTGCAATGAGTCTGATGATTTCTTTTTAGATGAGTGAGCAAGGCCCTGGATAGTAGCACTTGCCAAGTTGGTGAGCATGTCCCATGGTATGTGCTCCTCATCAGAGGAGGATTCAGGGTTGAGGTCATCCTCAGGGAGGTTGGAGTGGTCGGAGGGATCATCTCCAGACCTTTCTGGACCTCCAGGATTTCCTTTGTTACTGGGGGTGTGGTACCTAAGAGGAACAGCTAGAGGTTCCTCCTCATCTGCCAATTCCTTGATGCATGCTCCAGGCATAGGAGACTGTGGAGGGGAGTGCACCTGCAATGCTGAACTGGGGTTGTAACGGGCAGAGAAACTGTGGAACTGTTCGACTAGGTTGGAACCTCAGCAACTGCTGCCATAGGTGTGCAGAGGGTTGAAATGGGGAGAGATGGAAGGATTTCCAATTGCTCTAGTGTGTGATCTTGTAATGTGAGTGTTCATGGTTAAGGATCCAATGCAAGAGAGAGTTCGAATATACTGTTAAACTTTGTCTGGACAAACTCCGATGAACTCCAGAGTACCAGAGTTGACTGGACAGATGGGACTTGGCTTCACCATATGTGGTGCGCCCTTACAGCAGATCTATTGTCTTGGATTTACAAATGGAGGGTTGGAGGAAGTTGCTCAATGACTTGGAGGGGTCAGAGGAGGAGAACATCAAGTTAAGTCAATATTTGAACTAAGGAAAATACATGGCATAGTCTACAGAGTTTATATATGGAGGAGGGGAGCAGATGACTAAAGTCCATAGTTGGATGAGTAAGTCCACAGGAGATTACTAAGTATGAAGTCAGAAGGAAATATGTACCATAGGAGTTCAGAAGTAAGTATACTGGAGCACAGCCTTGGAGCTGTGCTCCTAAGTGAGCACTGGTACCAGAGTTGTGTCTAAGCAGAGGAAGCAGTACAATAATTAGTAATAAAGTTCTATTGTAAGAAAGGTGTCATAAAGGTGTACTAATAACAGAGTCTGAGGAAACTAGCTACAGAGGAACATGGAAATGTCACCAAGGTTGTGAGCAGAGATACACCAGAGGGTGCTGGAGTGACTGGAGTTAGGTTCTGGATTTCAGAATATGACACCAACAAGCCCTCTGCTTTGTCTGCCACCTCCACTAGCAACTCTGGCTCTAAGGAGTTGAAAGGCAAGTCTGCCAATTCCTCTGGCTCTTCTAAAGCCTCCAGTACTCTGAAGCTGGACTTGTTGTCCAAGCTCAGAAAAGACAGTAAGCTTGCAGCCAAGGAACACAAGTGACAATTCAACAACAATCTCTGTATGTTCTGTGGTCTAGCTGGACATGTAGCCAAGGACTGTTCTAAGTCCATGTCCTGTGCAGCTAAGGCTTGTGCTACAAAGACCTCAACTCTAGAAGCTAAACCAGACTCCTCCAAGGTGAAAAAATAAGCAGCAGCCTCCATGACTCTGCACAGACAGGAGGTTGTGTTGACTCTTCCCATGCACCCTTGGAGATCTGATTCAATGTGTCTGCTCTTTTGGACCCTAGATCCCTTATGCCATCTGTCTCTCTAATCTCTTATGACATTCCTGCATTTCCTGCATTGTTGGACTCCAGATCCTCCAACTGCTTCATAACTCCACTTTCATGAATAAACATGCACTTTCAACCTACTCCATTCCTCTGATACTGTCATATCCATGACATCCCATCCATCTCCGCCTCCTCCAGCCCCATCTCCAGCTATCTCTGGTCACCTCTGTCACCCTCAGTCCACCTCTGCTTCCTCCATGCTCGGAGCTCTGCTTCTCCACTCCAGACCAAGGCTGTGCTTGCACAGGGACTTGGCTATCCTCAGACATGGATATCTCTCATACATTCTTGTTTGTACTCCTCTTTGCTTCCTTCATCCCTTCTTGGTCCCTTATGGACCCTTGATGTTATCACATTATTCCCTGACATCCCTGATGTCCCTGTTTACCTCCTAGTATAAAATCTCTGTACCTCTGTCATGTAACCTTAGCACAAATATCAAATTAGTCACCTCTCCCCACTCTTATTGTGATCTCCTCCTCCTCCTGTTGGACCTCCACTCCTCCAAAATACAAGGACACAGACCTGTTCAAGGGCATGACACATAAGTCCTGTGCCAACAACCTTCCTATGCAACTCTGCTCCGACACCTCCACTCCGGACTTTGGTCCAACTTCAAGACAAACTTCATCGACCACCCCTCAGCACCTCCAGACCTCCAATCAGACTTGAGTCTGGAGAGACCAGACATTTAACAGTATATTCATGCTGTGACTTGAGCAGGTCTCCACTCCTTTTGCCTCTGACCTTATGCTATCATGATCATTCGTCATGACCTCAGCACACTCTTGGGATTCTCACTGAATCCAACCATGCACTCCCTTCTGACTTTATGCCACTCCTCCGACTTCTCACTGTCCTCTTGATGGCCCCCCTCTTATTCCATCTCTCTAAACTCCAAACTCTGACCTGACTCCACTCTCACAGCAGGTCACCTCCCATCCCCCCTTCCTCATTGCTGACCTCTCCTCCCATGCCCTCTGCCAAGACCACCCTCAACTTTCATGTCACCTCTTTGGGTTCCATTATTTGTTGGTTTTAGGATTTAGCTCACTTGCCATGAGTGTTGGTGATCCAACACACTGGCATCCGATAACGCCAGTAAGCTAAGGCTTAGCCAAGGCTTAGCATCTGTTAAGGTACTTAGATGGTTTATTTAATATTACGATATCATAGGAAGCCTAGACAAAGAGGCTAGACTAGTGACGTCACAGGTACGCCTCATGGCATGACGTCATAGCTAGGTACAATACCTGCCCTAAGGTGGCCCATGCGCATCTACCGGCCCTAAGTACATAGCTAGACACTATAAGTAGTCCAATAGACAAGCCCCAAGGACTTCAAGCGAAGTCTCTTGTTGGTTTTCCCATAAACCTCTTGACTGAGTCTGAACCCTTCTAAAGGTTCCTCTTAAGCCTGTCGCTTATCCATTCCTTAAGACGTCTCTAGTGACCTCTAAAGGGTAGTCTTGGATTCTCGTCCCCTTGACTTTACGACTCAGGTCTATGGGTTGTAACATTAGACTTCGCTTTATTACCTTTACTGGTCACTGAAGTGCTGTCAGTAATGGCAGAATGGCGCATAAAGGTGTATCCATTAAGTAGTCGATGATCTCCCACATTCCTTACGCCAACGACGACCAAGTCCCGAGTGGTTTAAACACCAGCGTCCCTTCGAGGATGTAACGGATGAAGTTGTGTTTATCCCTCCGCAATGAGGTTAAACTAGCTCCTATGCAAAAGGGTGCTATGCATGCACTATTCCTCTCCATCTGAAGTAAGCTAACAACAAGATAAGTTGCATTCGAAGAATACGAAGTAATCACGGGTTTGGCCACCCCGATGAAAAGTGAGCTCACGAAGGAGCATTCCATTACATCTACCCTTTCCCATATGAAGCTTATAAGCTAACCCAACGTTGCTCGACGATGCTTAAGCTACAGCTATACTGAGAACGACATGACTCTGCGAAGAGGATAAACTAGTATACAATCCCCCAACTGAGATGTTATAAAACTATCTTTAGCCCGGACGAGTCCGTGGAGTGTACTGCTTTGGCGTGCCTCCCAGTTCACTTGGAAGGGTCATTTCTCTTCTTCGGTTAGTAGGCCCTCACAGGTTGAACACCAAGATGGGCGCGACACATATAGTGCAACCCCACCTCTATCCCAGTACGTCAAGATTACAGGCCTGAACAACAGTTCTCCCTGGCCCGCGATGATCAAGATTGGAACAGATTTAGATTCCCAGTGACACATCGCTACTCATAGGTGCAACGCTACTCGCAAACCCCGACCACATCAAGTACAAGGCCGCAATCTTTTAGGCCCATTCAATAAGTCAACGGGCTTCTCAGCCACATGCCGACGCCACCTCTCACTGCAGGAATAAGTCGCAATCAAGCGCAGAAGTGAAATGACTGCGACGTTGATAAACTACCTTACCCGAAGACTAGACATAACTTCCGATGCAGACCGACACGCATAGGTCTTTCCCCCCTCTTCATGCTCTTTAGCACATGAGTACCACCCCTGGAAACTAAGATCACACAAAGCACATCACGCCACGACCCCTCTCGATGCAGGAAAATTCCCACAGGAATCCCGAGATGTGCAATGCAAAGCCGCCTTTGGAGGGAGTGAAATCAAAACCTCCGAGACGAGGAAAAACTACCTAGAAGCCCAGGGTATATTTTACAGCTACAGCAAAAATTCAAGCCTTAGTACGGTTACAGGGATACTAAGAAGGGTCTGAAGGACCCCCCCTGACATAATTCCGGAAAATGCTAAACCTCGAAAACCATCCACAAAGATGTCAAAAACTAAAACGACAATTCCGCTTCATCACGCCTCTAGAATTTGAAGCAACCCATCCAATGACTCAAGTAATGTGAGCGGACAACCACTGAGTAACTACCTACCGCAGATGATCCCCAAGTCATAGCGAAGAGCTCTCAAATACCAGAAGTACGGAGTTTCCCCAATGTCGCAAGTCACTTTAAAAAGCCCAACCTCTATGACCTCTACCAAGCTCAACAAGTTGCCCACGACACGAAGAAATACACAATGCAGTGTAAGTGGATCCCCTTCCCCCCGGACGAGGACCTAGGAGGGAGTCCAAGATGTAAGTTCGAAGGAAAGTCTAACAGACAACAGACGGAAAGTTGAAAGGAAGTCAAGGTCCTTTCGAGGATACTCCAAACTTGATAACCTGACGATGATCTGAAAGAAGTCTGAAGGATAATCTGACGGATGATAAGCCAAAGATAATCTCTAATGACAGTCCAATGAATCCATACGCTCTACCACCCCTGTACGCCCCTTAAAGCTGATCCTTTAAAGAAGATGCTAAAGTCATACGTCCAAGACGACGTTCTAAACTACCATTGTACGGAAGACTCAGAATATTTATTTATTCTACCCTATAGAGTTGCTATGGCTTCTCCCCGGGACGACCCACACCGACGCAAGTCAAGGAGGGAGTCCCCACTACCTTCAAAGGAGGCACAAGCCACACCTTATTTCCCCACCCCCTCCCTTTCCCATCTTTCACTTGTTATGAAGACGTTAAACCATCAAGCAGCTCCGACTTCAGACTAAGCCACTAGACAAGCACCCAGAGTAGTGCCTCTCGTCTTGGTGCACTTGGAGTTCGCACTTTCGAATCCGTAGATTCGAGGAGGGAGTAGTATAGGAGTATATGTAGGTACAAGTGGTGAACGAGTACCGGCTCTGAATATCTGGAGGTTCTAGGACGAAGTGTCAATGGAGTCCGTTAATGAACCGATGAAAGATAGAAGAGATACAACTAGACGAAGAAGGAAGCATAAGCAAGAATTTCAATCCTCTCTTGCTTTTACCATATAGGAACGGCCTCGATGGATTTGCTCAAGTCCAGGCATAAAGCGGGAAGCCCAGAGTTAATGGGTCTCACCATATTTGAGGTCTCAGTACGCGCTTTTAACTTCTAAAGTCACACTCTTATATTACAGACACTTTTACCTTTACAAACAGCTATTACAAAGGACAAGCCACTTTCATACGCTAAGTTTAATTGACCCTTAACATTCCCATTCTTTTATTTCCATTCGCTCTTTTCATAGAACGTACCTTGATTCTTGGGGACAAGAATCTTAAGACGGGCGTAGTGTTGGTGATCCAACACACTGGCATCCGATAACGCCAGTAAGCTAAGGCTTAGCATCTGTTAAGGTACTTAGATGGTTTATTTAATATTACGATATCATAGGAAGCCTAGACAAAGAGGCTAGACTAGTGATGTCACAGGTACACCTCACGGCATGACATCATAGCTAGGTATGATACCTGCCCTAAGGTGGCCCATGTGCATCTACCGGCCCTAAGTACATAGCTAGACACTATAAGTAGTCCAATAGACAAGCCCCAAGGACTTCAAGCGAAGTCTCTTGTTGGTTTCCCCATAAACCTCTTGACTGAGTCTGAACCCTTCAAAAGGTTCCTC
>JBBPKI010000429.1:0-24429 GCA_038089155.1 Nevesoporus exiguus
CCTCCACTTCACCTCCAGGTATCATCCAGAGGGCGATGGTCAGACAAAACGCATGAACAAGACTCTGGAACAGTACCTCTGGATCTATTGTAACTACCAACAGGACAATTGGTTTGAACTCCTGCTGCTTGCGGAGTTCACGTACAATAATGCTCTGAACACTACCACTGGTGTGTCTTCATTCTTTGCTAATAAGGATTACCACCCCAATCTCGCTGTCCATCCAGAGCACAACCTCACTTCCACTCGAGCCCAAGAGTACTCCATAGACCTTGATTTCCTCCACAAATTCCTCTGTGAGGAGATAGCCACTGTGCAAAAATGGTACCAAGGGCCCACTGATGCTAAATGAACTCTGGCGCCAGACTTGAAAGTCAATGACCTGGTCTTCGTCAAAGCTAAATACTTCCACTCTATGTGACCTTCCAAAAAGCTTTTTGAAAAGAACCTCAGTCCATACCCTATCATCGCTCAAGCAGGCTCCCTCTCCTTCATGCTCCAGCTTCTGGAGAACACGAAGTCCGTACATCTGGTCTTCCATGTTTCTCAGCTGGAACCCACAGTCCCCAACACTATTCCCAATCATACTCAACCACCTCCACCTCTGGTTGAAGTTGATGGAGAACCAGAGTTTGAGATCTCCAAGATCCTCAACTCCAAAATAGATTGTAGATGGTGTCATTGCAAGTTGTTGTACTTAGTCCGGTGGTCCGGATATGAAGAAACTGATGAAGAAACCTTGTGGCTTCTCACCACTGAGTTAGGTCATGCTTCAGAGCTTGTTGAGGAGCTTCACCTCCAGTATCCGGACAAGTCCAGACCTCACTCTGCTTGACCCACAGGATGATTGTGATTATTAACTATCTACAGGAGGTGGCCGGCTTCTACCTACACCTCTCTATTAACTACGTCATTGTGGAGTGGGAATATGAGATAAGAGTCTGGACTAACAGTAATTAAGGAAGTGTGTAGATAAGGGGTCTAGAACAAATGTGATTGAAGTGACAGTGTTTGACCTAGACTTGGTCAGGTGACATGTCCCACAGTCATGTGATAGTGGTCATGTGACTCGATAAGATAAGATAGGATGAGAAATTGTAGCAGTCACCATTAGCCATGTAACACTCCAAAGATGTCTTTGAGGAGGAAGAAGTCATCTAGAGGCAAATATTGAAAATTCAGGGTGGCTTACAGCTAAAGAAGAAAGGACAGTTGTTGCTTACTGTGTTGAGCTTGCTGCCCATGGATTTCCCCTCACACATGAAGGCCTCAAAGATCATGTTGATAGAATCCTGCAAGCTCAACTGGGTTCAGCTTTTTCAGAGGGTGGAGTAGGAAACAACTGGACAGATAGATTTCTAACCTGAAATAATCACCACCTTGGTGTCTACTGGAGCTCTTCACTTGATTCAAATCATGGTTGTGCAGTCAATGAAAATACACACAAAGCATAGTTCAATCTCCTTTGGCATACAATGACTTCCAAGAATATTGAGCCAGATTGTCTCTGGGCAGCTGATGAATCAGGATACCAGCCAGGTTTTGGAGAGTGGAGGCATGTTATAGGTCCTGCAAAGAAAAAGATGCAGTATCAGCAATGGGATGGGACCAAGGAAACCATTACCATCATGGTTACAATTTGTGCTGATGGCAGTACAATTCCTCCACTCTGTATTTACAAAGGCCAATTATTCTCAACAAATTGGCATCAAGATAATATCCTGAAAGCAAGGTAAGTATTGATCATGTTGTAGATATAAATGAAAACTCATGTATACAGTATTGCACATTCTGATAAGGGCTGGACAAATGGAACAATTGGAAGGCTGTGGATTGAGGATTTTGATCACAAGACTCACAACAAATCAAATGGACAAAACCAACTTCTTCTTGTGGATGGATACAACTCTCATTACACTGAGGGCTTCCTAACATATGCAAAAGAGCATCAAATTCACATTTTGTGCTATCCAGCACACACAACACACCTTTATCAGGGACTGGATGTCATAATCTTTGGCCCACTGAGGCGATGTTGGTCAGACAAGCAGGATCAATATAAAAGTAGAACAGGTCAGAAAGTCACAAAGCAAAACTTTGCCAGTGTATATGGCAAGGCTCACCAAAAGGTCCTTACTCTGGAGCTTATCTGCACAGCATTTGAAAAGGCAGGTGTGTGGCCATTTAATCCTGATGTCATTACCAAAGAAATGATGGCTCCAAACCTGGAGACATCTTTGCAGGGCTGCTTACCTCTTCCACAACCCAGCCCTGTCCATGCAGTTGTGTCAATGATTCATCAATATCAGAGCACTATGATAAATGAACCACCTGATCCAAGTTCCTCCAAATCACTGCACAGCGCAAGCTGTTGCCATGATAACAATAATCTATTTTCCACAGTTACTGATGGACTAACCTCTGCTGCTGGTCCTAGTAGCTGGCAGCATCAAGAACCTGCAACATCAAGTCAGCTAGAATGGCAAATTACCATGAGACAGACTATCAATCAACTTGCATCAACATCTGCAGGATTCCTCATTGACCAGATGCCTGTCAGCTCAACCCAGCACCTTCCACAGTATATTCCAAGTCCCTTGTCTCCAACACAACAGTGCACTCACCAATTGCTCAAGAGGAATCCTAAGGGACCAAATGAGCTGCTTTATAAAAACAAACTCCAAGAATCATACCATCATGAAGCAGCATACAAGGATATACTACTGGGTATGCAATCCACTATAGTTCTCCAGTCAATCTACTGTGATCGTTTGTCAGAACAGCATGCTGCACAAGAGAACAAGCAGAAAGCAAAAATGTGTGGAAAACTCAATAGTGATGGAATGCTGAAGCTACTCACTGGTGAGAATTTCCATGCTTGTGTATGCAAGCATGAGGCTGATCAAGCATGATTGCAAAATGAGTGGAAACAACAGCAGATGCAGTGGGAAGTGCAAATGACACTTTTGGCAGCATGGAAAGAATCTGAGCAGGAGTGGAAACAAAGAAACAAACAGATTCGAATAACGTATGCTGAAGAGATTAGGGTTTGGAAGGTGAAGAAGGCACTGGCTATGCAGGAAGGACAACAGGCTCTACCAAAGCCAATGAGAGGGGCTCTAGAGAAAGCAATCCCCAAGCCTTTGGTTGAAAGAACGGGTGGGAATGGTGGGAATCGCGGGGACAAGAATGCTGGTGACACCTAAGACACAACCGAAAAAGTTCACACAATATATCAGGTAGTTTTGTGTCATCATATTATCCCAGAGTTTATCAGTATTTACAAGCAACCAATTGATTGACAAATTCTATATAAATCAGCAAAAATTTTTACTAGCTTTATTCATTCACAGAGAATAAACATTTACGACTGAGATAGGTAATCTTTGTTGGTCAAATGAGGATTGATTGACATAATCACACACTTGTGGAAAATAAGTATTAAATAAGAGCAGCATACATTTTAGATGTCCAATCCGGAACATGATTGTTGTACATATTCAGAAATACATTTTACATTTGTTGAGCAGGTGGATGCTGGCTCTGGTGACAGTCAGAGACTTAGAAATTGATTACCAGTATGTTCACTGTCAGAATTTATTTACTGATTTTAAGCATGTCTGAGGAACAGTTTAGGGACCCACTCAGTACAGTGGCCCCCTCGAGTGGGTTCCCTAGGGTGCCCCTGTGTATATGGCTCCTGCAAACTAATGTCAATTTCCTGGTACTGGTGGGAAGTATCATACAGACCAGGCTGGGAATATCAACATTGTCACAGGGAAGAAATGTAGAATGGGCCCCAGCAGCTAAGCCCTGAAACCAGATGTCATTGTACCAGTTGCAAGGCAATCCAGGGATTGCAGCTGATCGCATGTCCTTTCTTCCTGCCTCCCAGTGACGCTGCAGTGAAGAATTTCCAACATGTTCGGACAACATTTCCATTCAGACAGCAGGTTCATATGTCTCAAGGGTCTTGAATAGAGTGGATATCTGGGAATTAATCCAAGGCAGTTCAACATGTTATAGAACCTTGGGCTTCGAGGTAGATGGCTCATCTGTCTCATTGCCACTTACACCTTCCACACCAAGTCAATTAATTATTTGCTGGATAGCATCCCACTTCTCTGGGCCTCGGAATCGATTTTGTGACACTATTTTTGAGTGCCTGGCAAATGTCTTCAAGAATAGTCAGTACACCTGCATGACTGTTGAAGCTCAACATACCCCATGGCAATGTGCGGTCATTCTGTCCATTTTCCAACGTCTCTCCAACTTCTGGCCTTCTTCAGCAGCTGGTCTGGCTTGCCTTTGATGAGCTTGGTACGTTTGGACTAGTTTCTGTTTGCAAATTTTGTGGATATCTTGAAGGTGCATTGTGTGCTCATTGTACTTGATGTCTCGATATTCACCCACTTTGAGTCTAGTGAGAAAATCGAGCAATAAGAGAGCGATAGCCTCAGAATTCCACCAAGAGGAGGTCAATGGGCAGCATCCCCAATCGAGAGCAATCTGATCTAGAGAAGGAGGGGAGGAGCCATCCCTGTTGAATGCTTCAACAGCTTCAGGGGGCGCCAATGCTGGAAGGGAATTGTTGGACTTCTTTGCAATGATGTTCTTTTCCCAAAGGGAATCCTGAAAAACCTTCTATATAGCCATGTTAGTGGGTGCTTGCCAAATTCTTACATATACTTGCATGCAGACGATTGATCCTTCCCCATGACCCTGGCTTCTTCTGATGGCACAGTATGACAGTATCATCGTCTGAGCTACAACCTGGATCCTCTGCCTTTGAATTTGAATTGCCTCTGATTTGACTTCTGTGCCGCAGACACTTGAACTGTGATTGAATCAGTTCCTTCAGCTGAGAAATGCAAGCATCAAGAATTCCTTGAACTGCTGGTTTGACAAGAGCTGCAGCTGTAGCATTCACCCTAGCAGCTACATCTTGATTGATTATCGATTCTACACTTGCTGGTAGGTTCATCCTGGAGGGTCTTCCTGTGGAGCTCAGCATCACAGCTGGAGACGCTTGAGGGACACTCCCAGTGGCCGAAGCTTGTGCAAGCCAAGGGGTAGGGGATGTCACACCTTGCATCTGTATGGTACCGGCCCCAGCACTGCTGGCTGCATGAGGCTCAGCTGCTGAGTCGTTGGTAATGTGGAGGGGCATTGCACCTGTGCCAGGTCTTGAGCAGGTTGAAGTGGCTTTGGATGTTGGTACATGGGTGTTGAAGTTGGAGGTGGACATAGATGCGGAGATGGGAGTGGGGGTGAGAGTGAGGGTACTGAGGCCCAGGGTAGATGTGGAGGGGGTGGGTGCGGATGTGAAGGTGCTGAGATAGAGAGTGGGGAGGAAGTGTGGGTGAGGGTACTGAGGCTGGGAATGGATGTGGAGGTGGGTGCAGAAGTGAGGGTGTTGAGACTGGGAGCAGAGGTGGAGATTGGAATGAAGGCAAGTGCAGGGGTACTAAGGCCATGCACGGACGGGGAGGTGAGTGCATGGAGGGATTTGAAGGCCAGTTCGTGGCTGTTGAGGTCAATTGTGGATGCAGCAATGTCAGATTGGCATTACCAGGGGTGTTTGTATCCATTGAACAAGCCTGGCTGATCTGGGCACCTGGGAATATTGGAGAGCGGTAGGAGTCTTCGTCCATGGGAGTGCCTTCAGCAGCAGAAGGGGTGGTGGTCAGGTGGTCAGGCAGTCCAGTACCTAGCAATGAGGGTGAGGTTGGTGAACCACGGCAATTCATGATGGGTGAGCTCAATCTTTGGAAATGGCCAAGCTGGTGAAGTTCATGGGGGCTACAAGAACGAGAATTGCATTCCCTGCAGTTGCTTGTTGCAAACTTGTGCCCAACGACATAGCCTCAGTATGGATGCCGTGGTGGGGGGCTGTGGTGTGGCAAGGTATTTCCAGCTGAACTCACAAGGTCCTGAGGGGACCCTACAGTGGAAAGGTTTACAGGAACCTATGGAACTGAAATGAGAATCTTGGCTCCTCAATGATGGGGCTATGAAATACCAGGGATTTATCGCTATCAGGAGTTGCAGGTGTTCCTTTGCCCTCAGTGGAGGTTTCACCCTCATTAGCAACTTCACCTGCACCACCAATTGCAAGCAATTGAGATTTGAACCGAGTGTAAGGAGTATATGGAGTAGAACAGGTGGTATCCAAGGACGCCTTCGCTTGTGCATGAATACCAACTTGATGGTCTGGAAGTGTGGGTGCACGAATAAGTCGCTGGCCAAGGCTGTAAATGCTATGTTTGGAAAATTTGCCCACCTACTGTGATTGAGTGGCAGGCATCTATAAAAGTGGGGCACTTACCATTCAAGATATTCTCCAAATTGCCTCCAATGCAGATGCTGGTGAAATTGAGACACCACATACTGGCTGAGGAAGACTACATCAGCTGGGCAGAGTGTAGAGGGCTGACCTTACAGGCCAATAGTTCTTATTTTCTGGTCACATCAGGCGGGACTAACACGATAATCAATTAGCTGATACACAATAAAGTAGCATACTTGAGTACCTACCCGCTAGCCCAATGGGCTTTTTGTCATTAGATAGATGGTAGATTGTCATCCTAGATATGCTATTATCATTTCAGCAGTTTGCACAGCATGATGATTCAGATAACTCATCAGCTTTTTTTTGTTTGTGCAGTGGCGCATCATGATGGATCAAACAACTCATGGACAGGCTTATTTTTTTTTTGGCATGGCGACACCTTGCAATGACGTTGCAAGTTGCATACATAATTACATATTGTATTCTACAGCTACAGTTGGAGTGGTATGACTGGACAAATGATGGAAGAAGAAGAAGAGTAGCCTGAGAAAAAAAGTGGCCTAAATAATGTCGAGCGAGTTCAAGCACATGACACACCATGTGATAGTGACCTAAATAGTGTCCAAAAACAATAGTATACTATAGCATAGTACATTATAATTATAATACATATATAAGAGTGCTATGCTTACAGAATAAGGTCACTACACTACTGACTAATATGGCCCTTGCGCCACTGAATAAGGCCACTATGCCTATCTAGTTACAACAGAGTAAAATACAAGGTGGCTAGAAATACATACAACTACCTATAAAATACAAGGTGATGCTAGAACTGCGTGCAGCTACAAAATATATGATGAATATCAGAAGACATTCATGCAAATAATTCCCACTCACCACTGTCCATACCATTCTACTTCTGTTCAACTTGTGGCCCTGGGGAAGAGAAATCACTAGAAATGAGAGGCGCATGCACATGAGGAATGACTGTGCTGACCTTGTTCTGGAAGACAGTACTAGCATAGGATGATCTAGGCAGGTAAGCTTTATGCATCACTTTAATGCTATGCATAACTTACATTTGCAAGCTGTTGGCACCTGGAACAGATAAACAGGACCAAGCACAGCTGGATGATGTTGTTTGAGGACTCTTCAAGTTAACTCTGGAGGACAGGGGTGCATGGAATGCATCAGGAACACACACACCCATTGGATGGGCCATAACTGTCGAGTCTAAAGGCAGTCATGTAAGTGCTCACAGCAGCAGACAAGTTAATTTCTCTTACCTTCTTCACAGCTCAAAGAGATTGCCCAAGAGGTATCCAAACTTGCCCTGGATAACAGGACTATACCTGCTCAGCTAGGAGAGCAACCATCCATACAGCCATCATCTACAGCGACCAAGGAAGCGAGTGCTGAGGGAGTGTTCGCTATGCTCCTTTTAGTCAATCATGAGATGCATCGTTATGCAAAGACCATACAAGAGATAATGGAAGGGCTGAGCACTTGTGGAAGCCAAGAAAAGGTCCACTCAGCATTGGATGAGCAACTAAAGTGGGTTCAGGGGGGGTTAGACACAATTGGGCAGCTGGACACACAAGGAGATGAAACTAACAAAATGCTGCAACAGGAGTTGCAAGGCCACATGGAAGTTCTTCTGGAGGCGATCAAAAGCATTATCACAATGCTGGGGACAAGGAGTTCAGAAGACATGTTCCAGAAAGAAAATGCAGCACAAGTCATTGATACTGATAGGACATACCTCTCTTGATGTGCCAGCCTTACACATGCACTTTAACAGATGCAAAGTTCCAACTGAACTTTCACCTCACTAATCCCCTCATCCTGTTGAGTTTACTTATAGCGGTGATCTTGAATGTATTCAGTCAACTCACCTGCTCATGGTGTAATGTCACTCTGGGTCTCCTGGATTTGTTGCTGAGCACAGTGGTTAGCATAGAGTGCTATCCCAATACCGCAATAGAAACAAGGACAGCTACCCGGGGCAGTTGCCTTCCTCATGATCTACACTCAGTGTGCAAAAGATTCAATCTTGAACCTTCTACACACATACATACACTGCTTGTACCAGATGCTGTTGTATGTATGCTCCGACCTTCATACTCAGGAGGACATTGGCACAGGACTTATGTGTTGTACCTCTAAGCAGGTCCATGTCCTTGTATTTCAGAAGAACAGGAGTCCGACAGGGAGGAGATGGGGTGATCACGAAATGAGAGGAGAGGTGATTTAGTCGATATTTGTACTGAGGAGTACATATAGGAGGTACAGGAGTTAAATAGTGCAGAGTAAGCGAAGGAGATACTAAACGGGATGAAAATAGTATCTGACAAAGGCAGAGAACAACATGAAAATATTCTAGGAGATAAGAAGCAACCTAAGGGTCACTGAATGTCAAGGGTAATACTAAGGGATGAAGAAGGGATGAAAGAACAAAGAGAAGGAGAAATGGGGATAGTGTCTGGGTGGTTCCAAGCGAGCACAGCTGCAGGTCTGATCAGAGGAGCGGAGCTCCAAGGAGCTCCATGCATGGTGGAGACGGAGGTGGACTGGAGGGGGACAGAGTTGACTGGAGTTGGTCAGAGATGGGGCCGGAGGAGGCGGAGATGGAAGGTTTGGCATGGATATGACAGTGGTCAACTTCTTGTAAAAACAAGGAAAAATGGCAATATCAGAGCGGCTGTCTCAATCAGGCCATTTGTCATATAGGACTACAATGACTTCTTGGCTGGTTTATTGAGCTGTCAAGGACTAGAGGACACAATGGAACGTGGGACTAGATTAAATGACAAGTATCAATTATGGGATATAAAGGATGGAGCTGGAATCACTGAGATATTAGGCCCTGATGGCAAGCCATTCATGGATGGGCTTGAACGAAGCGATCTCAGGCTAGTGTGGAGCCTCTCAGTCAACTGGTTCAATCCTCAAGGGAATAAGACTGCTGGAAAAAAGAAGTCAGTTGGTTCTATTGCCATGGCCTTACTGAATCTTCCCCCAAGCCTTTGGTACAAACCAGTGTAGAGAACCTTGGTTCCCTACATCTGTATTCCTGATTTATAGGGCATCCGATGACATCACACTTCATCTGATGTTATCCCGGTTGTCCCAACACTATCCCGGTAGACCAGATGACTTCCCAGTATGTTTCCAGTCGGGATCGATCCCCTACATGACCAGGTTGCACAGAAACCAGCCGGAGTTGGTTTATACCAGCCGGGATCACTTCCTGGTGTTGTTTCCTGGTATTCTGGTGTCCAGGTTTGTTTGTTTGTGACCGGTTTACATTGTTTTGGGCTGGTTTTACTATTTTCACCTATTTGACACTGTTTTATGTTAGTCGAGCACCACATAGGCATGTCATTACTTATCTAATACAGTTTTCCTCTCTCCATCATTGTTAGAACACCCAGTATAAGCCTGTAAGCCCAGTCCAAGTCATCCCTCACTGTCTGCATTGTGCACAGAAGTCCAGAAATGCATCAGAAGTTTGGAACCCAGTTCCTTTTGGAGAAGGCCCCAATAGGAGTTGTCCACACCAGTGGTATGCTCTTTCTCGACCATTTCTTATACCATTTCTGGCCATTTGTCTTGCCTTGAGACTCCCTGGGACGAACATATCACCCCATTACCCTTCTCTTGCCTCACACACAGGCACATTTAGATCTTTACACCAGAGAACCTTTACATGGTATGGATCATTCCTGGTCCTTGGGAACCTTTGCTGGACGAGATAAATCACTTCCTCCACCCCCTTGTTGACTTCTTTTTACCTGCATGGCAGGATGGGACCTGGTTCATGAAGACAACCCTGCATTCGGAAGGTAGATTAGCACAATCCATCATCATGCTAGTGGTAAATGACTTACCCACAGCATGAAAAATGGGGGGTTTTACAGGGCCTACTTCTGAACACCTGTGCCATCTTTGCTGGACGCACAAATCGGACAAGGGCAACTTCACCCATGAGAGCTGGAAGTGACATACCTATGAAGAACACCTAGAAGCTGCAAATAAATGGCGGGATGTGAAGATGAAGAAGGAATGGGATACACTACTCAAAGAGAATGGGGTACGATGGTCCGAGCTCCTCCAGCTTCCATACTGGGATCCTACAAGATTTTTTGTTATTGATGGGATGCATAACCTCTTCCTCAGCCTTGTCCAATATCACTTTAGGGAGCTTATTGTGATCGACAAAATGGCAAATCAAGAACAACGTCGGTTCTCAGCTTCTGTGCCTGCAGCCAAACCACCAAACAAGGAACTCAAGAAGGGAAGAAGACTGCTTCAATCAGGGGCAACCACCACATCTATGAACCAACTTCGCATACCTGTTTTACAGGCCCTGGTGCAGGAATCCAGGAAATCTGGTCTCATTGCAGCTGGGAAAGCCAGAGTGACGAAGAAAGTCCTGATAAGTGCATTAATGGTGAGTATGCAGCTTGAGTGTGCGGGCATAAGAGAACTAACTGGAATAATCATAAAGGCAAGCCAACCTGAAGCACCACACCCGAATATGACTGCTATGATCATAGATGAGCTGGTCGCAGGAACCCTGTTAGGAGACGAGGCTGTGGAGGACTGCAGTAATGCAATTATCAAGATGAAAAAGACAAGAGACTCAAATGAACTATTAATGAATGCAGAAATCCAGGAAATACAAGACCATCTGCACGCAATCAGACAGCCAACATGTCATTGAGGGCCTCCAACCAACCTTGGTAATTCTGAGCACAGAAAACTTAAGGCGGAACAATGGCAGACATCAATTGAATTCGACTTACCTGTAATCTTCATGAAATTGTGGGCAAGTCAGAAGCCTTCAATGGGGGACACCAAAAAGGATTTATGCAGGCAAAAGCTAGCCCACAGCATGATGCTTCTTGCCATGGCCATACAATGGGGAACATCTTACATGACCTCAGATCAGCATGCATGGCAATACAAAGAGTACATGACAATGTACCTCGAGTCGCTCAGAGATGTGTTTCCCAAGATTGAGTGGAGACCAAACCATCACACAGCATTGCATATAGATTATTTCCTATGCCACTATGGCCCAATGCATGGCTGGTGGATGTTCCAATTTGAACGCATCATAGGGCATCTGCAGAAGTCTAAAACCAACTATAAAATTGGTGAGTGGTGTACTAAGCCTGTGACAGACTTTTTTTTACCTTGAGAGTAGGTGAACTGGAGGAAACTATGCTAGTGACAATGTGTGCAGCTGTTCAAGTGAAGGCGATCCTGCAGCACCCCAAGGCACCCAACATTATCAAGAACACAAACTTTATCATGACACAATGCCATGATACCTTCAATATCGAGCTGCTATCTCAACTTATAGGGAATCTTGCTGAGGAACAAGAGCCCACTATTTGATGGAAGGTGCACAGACCTGGGAAGGGGATGGTGCTAACCTCTGATCTGTCAACGGTATTAGCACAGGCCAACATTGATGTATGGAATAATACTATCTTCAAAATGTTCTCGCATTTCACAAGGGCAGGGCTCCAATATGCCACTCAAGCAGTCAGCAGCAACAATTGCTATATTTGCTGGGAAACACCTTCAGGAGAGTTGATCCCTAGGGTGATCGAGTACATCTTCTCTATCTGATCTGATGAGAATGAGCTGCAATATTTTATAGCAATGCACAATAACCTACCTCGCCCAACGACTATATTGGGCCCCTTTCATGCCTATCTAGACTTTGGAGCAGGACTCTGGAGGGAGACTTATGCATTGGACCTGCATGTTTTTCTGGCCACAGAGAATACTTACTGCCCTGTTATTAGTATGCCCTGGGGGGGCAGCTTGCTGGCTGTCAAGTCTTTGGATAAAATAATGAAGTAGCCACATCATATATCTACATAAACTCAACGCCACTTTGGTTCATGAACAGCTCAGAGATACTTACCAGAAATCAATCCAACTTATCTGCATTATCGGCTACCTGAGTGGATGGGTAGCAATGTAGGCACACATTTGTTCACACATGGTCAGGTACAAGTATTGTACAGGTATTGTACTAATCAGGGTAAAAGACACTGAGTGGCAAATCAAGTGGTACATCAACCACTATGCAAACAGTAGGGTAGAGCACAAGAGAAACTCAGTATGTCGAGACTACGATTCCAAGACCACCTGGATTGCATGCTGCTCCCATAAACAAGTTGCATAGAGAAGTCATTTTAGCTGTGGGAGCAAATACACGTCCAGGGACTAGCATTACGAATTTCACACTAGGGAAAACTTTCATCCAGGGTGCACAATATTGCTGTGTGATTTGAGCCAATCAATAGGTGCATCAGAACAGCATCACTCACCAAAATTTCTTCATCCTCTTCTGTGGTGGTATCAAAGGCAGCAGCTAATCTGAGTTGGGCAGCCCTGCATGTCTGCAGTTCATGCTTTGGCAGGGTTAGACTGCCCTTAGGAATAACCAATGTCGACCCTCGATAGAAAGCTATCTTCAGCTCCTCCAAATTGAGGAGGAACTGAGCACAATCAAGCACTTTAGATATCTGCAAAACATGAGGCTTGAAGTTAGTGAGTGTGACTGAGAGAAGGGTTATCTGTCCAGGGTTGTGGAGTTGTCTCAGAAAATGCTTCAAATAGCCAGGTGGTCCTCCAAGTATTTGTAATGAAGGAAGCTTGACAGAGTGGACTAACAGTTGCCAGGTCTTCTCTGCATTACCACATGGAGTGATGACCAAGGATTGGATACCATCATGGCACTGGAGGAAAGGGATAAGGGCACCGACAGAGCATTGCTTGTCGATGTCTAGGCCTCATAGGTGGGGGAGATCCAAAGACCACAGAAGCTTCCTCCATATGCTGGAAGACAGCCTGGTGTCATGCAGATTGAGTTCGTGCAATGGAGAGTCACAAAGGGTCGACAAGGTGACAGTGATCATAGGTGGAGAAAATATAGTGTTGCCATGTGATGAAAATGAAGTGAGTTGGGTCCTGACCGTTTGAAGAGGGTGCAGCAATGATGTGACTACTAGTTGGGGGACTGAACAAGCAGAGTAGGAGATGGCCTGACATCCAGATGCCTTGATGCTTGCAAGAAGAGCAGCAGTGGAGGTGATGTGGTTCAGTGATCCACTACCAAAGAGACTTAGATAGACGAATGAGATGTTGGCACACTGGGGGGAGTCGAAGAACAGCTGTACAGCACACAAGTGGTGAGCCTCCGGGTTGGTCAAGGAACAGAAGATGCTCCTTGGGCGGGTGAACTCAGCCATGTGCCTCCACACTACAAGCACCTCGCAATTTATCTTGTCAATGCTGAGCAAGAGACCTCCCTTGGGGGCAAAGTTGAGGGCGACCAGGTAACATGGGGCAGCTATGTTCTTCAAAAGGACGCAAACCCTGGTGCATGTCTGGAGATCCACAATCCCAAGATAATCAACCATTTGATGCAATGTTTCGTTTGGAACAACCATTAAGCTAACCAAGTCCTTGTCCTTGGGAAGATGCTACATTTTCAGTCAGAACTTACATTTGGATCTAGGATTGTTGATAGAACTCACCTGGAGATGTGTGATCACAGCACGCTATTGTTTTGGAGACAGCAATTTAGAAAGATTGTCGTTGTCATCCCTATTCCACTTCAGAGGCTATTCTACAGGTTATGATTGAGGAGGATCCTAGCTGAGAGGAACTTACAGGCATAGATTGCTCTTGCAGGGTGTGTAGTTGTTTGGGAGATGGCAATTCAAAAGAATTGTTGTTGTTGTTGTTGTTGTTGTTGTCCCTATTCCGCTTCAGAGGCTGTTCTACAGGTTAGAATTAAGGGAAGGATCCTGGCTGAGAGGAACTTACAGGCGTAGATTGCACTTGTAGGATGTGTAGTCATTTTGGAGGTGGCAATTCAGAAGGGTTGTCGTCGTCATTGTCATCCCTATTCCATTTCAGAAGCTGTTCTACAGGTTAGAATTGAGGGAAGGATCCTAGTTGAGAGGAACTTACAGGCATAGATTGCGCTTGCAGGATGTGTAGTCATTTTGGAGGTGGCAATTCAGAAGGGTTGTCATTGTCATTGTCGTCCCTATTCTGCTTCAGAAGCTGTTCTACAGGTTAGAATTGAGGGAAGGATCCTACCTGAGAGGAACTTACAGGCATAGATTGTGCCCGCAGGGTATGTAGTTGTTTCGGAGATGGTAATTCAGAAGGGTTGTCATCGTCCCTACTTCGCTTGAGAGGCTACACTACCAGTTAGAATCAAGAAAAGTATACCTGGTAGGGACATACCAAGCTCGCAGTGTGCGATCGTTTCAGGAATGGCGATTTGCTATGGTCGTTATCACCCAGTATCTACATGGGCTATTGATAAGACTCATGGGGAACACATGTATATCTTATCAAACTGACCAGCGTGAGCTTGGGTATCACGGTGTAAAGATCTAAATATGCCTGTGTGTGAGGCAAGAGAAAGGTAATGGGGCAATATGTTCGTCCCAGGGAGTCTCAAGACAATTCCAAATGGCCAGAAATAGGTAGAAAATTGATGGGAAAGAGTGTACCACTGGTGTGGACTACTCCTATGGGGGCCTTCTCCAAAAGGAACCAGGTTCCAGACTTCCAGATGTGTTCCCAGACTTGTGCATGCAATGCAGACAGCAAGGGAGGGCTAGGACTGGGCTTACAGGCTTATACTGGGCATTCTAACAATGATGGAGAGCGGAAAACTCCATTAGATAACTAATGACATGCCTATTGTAGTGCTCAACTAACATAAAACAATGTCAAATATGTAAAAATAGCTAAACTGGCTCAAAACAATGTCAACCGGTCACAAACAAACAAACCCAGACATCAGAATACCAGGAAACAACACCGGGAAGTAATCCCGGCCGGTATAAACCAACTCCGGCCAGTTTCTGCACAACCCGGTCATGTAGGGGATTGATCCCGACCGGAAACATACCGGGAAGTCATTCAGTCTACCGGGATAGCGTTGGAATGACCGGGATAACATCGGATGAAGTGTGATGTCATCAGAATGACCAGGATAACATCAGATGAAGTGTGATGTCATCGGATGCCCTATAAATCAGGAATACAGACATAGGGAACCAAGGTTCTCTACAACGGTCTGAAGACTGGAGTAACTGATACTGTTTCCCATCAGTGTTGCAGTAAGGAACCACTTCGAAGGTAGGTGTATAAATATGACTTCACCATCTATCAATAGAGTTAAGCGTAGGACTGGACAATAGAAGACCTCAATGTACTCTGTAACTATGTAAAATGGCTGGTGCTTCGATGGCACTTGATCCTTGTCCATTTCATATTTTATTGTCGGCGAATATTGCCATGACAAGGTGGTATACTGATCATTAAGTGTAGGGTTAAACAATAACTACAATGCTGATGCACTCTGTAACCATACACACTGGATGGCAGCACTCGATGCCATACCAGGGGGCTTATTTTTCTGTTCCCTTTTGCATGTTTTTCTTTTGTTCTGTCAACTAGTATTCTAATAACTGGTAGGCTACACAATGGGTGGGGCAAGTGGCATAGTAATATGCTATATAAGTTGTGCTTAGTGGCATGTTCAGAGACTTATTGAGAAAAGCAGAAGAGCCTGCATGAGAAAATTTTGGGCATAAGTAGTGTCCAGCAATTTTAATCACATGAGTATTACCAAGGGCACTCATGTGCTTCAAATCGCTGGACACTATTTACAGCCAAAGTCTTCCCACGCTAAGTCTTTCCCACTTGCTCTCATCATTCATTGGAAATACACTAGGCTACTCATGGCCGCTTATTCGTAGCCATAGCTCTTCATGTAATAAAAGTAAAATAATATATGTGAACTTGGTGAACCTGGACAATGAGAAGAAAAGGCACAGACTGATCAGCAGCATGGATGCAGGGACCACTTATTTTGTAGTCCTCCCAGTCACCCTCTGAACAAAAAAAGGAAAAAGAAAGCACCATGGTGGCCAATCAGTTACAAGGATACAGGGCTTGAGCAAGGTCAATCAATTACTCTCATGTCAGATGAAGCTCATGTTGTAATTGCAGATTGCCATGGTTTCCCCCTTGTCGCAATTCTGAGAGGTGCCCTGGTACCATAAAGCTGGGGACATTCTCCAAGGCATCCACAGTAAGCGATCATGAAGTGCATATCCCCACCTCATTTGCTACCTTCTTGTTATTTGCCCTACCGTTGCTATCCTTCTCAGGCCACCACTGGGCCATTGCTAGCCTCATTTAGTACCACTGCCTTAAGACTCCTAGTCTCTCCTGGTCCTCCCTTGTTGCCAGGAGAATACAGATGCGCTATGCCAGGTCATGCTTTGGGTTCACCTTTTCAGGTTTGCCTCCTCTTTTTCGATGTTGTCTTTTGAATTCACAAAAGCACACACAGGTCACTAACACTTCGAATGATCATCAACACAGGGTAATTCAGCAGCTTGCCCATGCTACATGGAAGATAGAGCATGAACTTCACAAGATTGATGCCATACTCAGCGATATGAGTGATGAGGCTATGTTTGCAACCTCTCAGTCACCCAATCTGGTCATCAACAATATTTTGATGATCAATGTTTTCAATGGCCCAGAGGTGAGTGTACAATTCATTGGAGTCGCATCAGTTGTCCTGACCATCTCTGATTTAGGTCAGTTCTAGGTTCAGCTTCATGCACTTGGTGATGGACTGTGTAGCTGGCTGTCTGAAGCTCCTTAAGGATGGGCTTAGTCCTCCTTTACCTCAGTGGTCACCTTGCTGCAAGTCAGATGCATTGCCCATAGGTGGGAGTCTCCATATGCCCAGGAAGTGGAAGCAGCCCACTCCACTCTAATTTAGAATTGTAACTATGACTTTACACAGCGTAAAAATACAAAGTAGGGGAAAAGGAAACCTGGTTGTAGTTGTAATTGTCCATAGTGTCAAACTCAAGGGTGTGCTTTTAGACTTTGAATGGTTGATCTAACTGGAAAGCGAGTCTATGAATGCTTCTAGCTAGTGTACCCCCCAGCAGTAACCCACTCGAAAGGTGGGATTCTGGGAACCACCAGAACCACTCAAGGGGTGCCCCTATCAGTTTCCGAAAATTTCCACTGGCAGACACCACCACCCAGCCATGTGCGGCATCAGGTGACTTGCTGGATTGGTTGCATGGTGCAGTCATGTGACCTAACTGCTGAACACTATTTGAGTCTTGCACTTTCTCACGAACAACTTCCTCTCCTCCAATCATGATCATGTAGTATGCCACTTGAAGTACCCATCAAGGCCTATAGCTTAAGCCATGATGTTATTTATGTAGTAATCTATGATCCCTGGTAAAAACACAAAGGCTGGCAGGCCTGCTGTAAAGATCTAAATGTGCCTGTGTGTGAGGCAAGAGAAAGGTGTGGGGCGATATGTTTGTCCCAGGGAGTCTCAAGACAATCCCAAATGGCCAGAAATGGGTAATAAAAGAATGATAAAGAGTGTACCACTGGTGTGGACAACTCCTATGGGGGCCTTCTCCAGAAGGAACCGGACTCTGGACTTCCAGATGTGTTCCCAGACTTCTGTGTGCAATGCAGACAGTGAGGGAGGGCTTGAACCAGGCTTACAGGCTTAAACCAGGCGTTCTAACACGAAGGAGAGAGGAAAAACTTTCTTAGATAAATAATGACATGCCTATGTAGTGCTCAACTAACATAAAACAATGTCAAATAGATAAAAATAGCTAAACCGGCTCAAAACAATGTCAACCAGTCACAAACAAACAAATCCAGACATCAGAATACCAGGAAACAACACCAGGAAGTGATCCCAGCCGGTATAAACCAACTCCGGCCAGTTTCTGTGCAACCCGGACATGTAGGGGATCGATCCCGACTGGAAACATACTGGGATAGCATTGGGACGACCGGGATAACATCGGATGAGTTGCAATATCATCAGAAGCCCTATAAATCAGGAATACAAATGTAGGGAACCAAGGTTCTCTACACTGCTCCCCAAGTCTGCAAGAACATCAAAGAGTAGCCCATGATGAAGCAGTGGGCAGTGGAAAGGATAAGTCCTCACGTATATACTTATTCTTTGTGTCAGAATACAAAAGAACCTAGACCTCTGTACATAAGAGGCACCATGCATGTTGGTTGTCATGCAAGGACAATAATAAAATTTTCATCACCTAGGCATCCAGTATTCTAGCATGCTGCGATGCTAGCCTCACCTATGTACTTCTACTTTTCATCACAATACAAAAGGAGAGATTAAGCCATTATACATAGGTACTCAAAGCCTATCAGATCAACCAGGTAGGTGCCATATATCAATCATCATGCCAAGAACAACAATTCTATCACCTAGGCATCCAGCATTCTGGGACTGATATTGTCCCCAACCAGCACTGGCAAATTTAAAAGTTCTGCTCAATGGAAATTTGCCAAAATCCTTTCAAAATGGCCTCCCAACCCACTCAGTCTTCCATGCATCCATACAACATGGTACAATGTGCTCAATCATCATACTCAGACTCCACAGGTCTCTTATAAGCTCACACTAACCCACAATACTAAGGTGGTTAATGCCCTGGCCATAAGTCCTTTGGGTTCCTTGCTGCTCAGCAGCAGTAAGTACTGACCATCTTATTTGTTCTACAACTTCCTGACACGCCCAGACATAGGAAACGATAGCCGCATCATCATCTGGAATCTCTCATCGGGTGAGATGGTTCAAGAATTCTGCATCCCATCAGCTGGCTACATCTCTTGTCTGTTGTGAATCAAGCTCTTCAACCATGATGAGGATGCTTTTGCATTTGGCACGTCAGATGGCAACATTCATTTGTATTAACAAGTTGATGATAGCCTGATATTTTCCTTCTCATCTATCACACTTGGGCACAAGGGTGCCATCGAATCTCTTGCATGGGACATTCATCACTGCCGACTTGTGAGCATGGGCAGGGGAGGAATTCGTGTTTGGAAGGTCGCCCTAGACCAGAGTATTATGATTTCCTTCTATCTCTATCAAAGGCTGACATCAGCATAGAGTCATTTCTTCCCTTTAACAGTAATGTAGAGAAACAACCATATATCGCTTGGTCAGTTCACTTCCATGATAACAGTGCCAGTGTCCTTGTATCATACCTAGAGAGTGGATTCGTGTGAGTCATTGGTACATGTACACAATGTCAGCTGATGTTCTCATCCTCCAACATAGTCATTGCTACTCAATTGACCTGTGGGATTTAAAATGGAAAAAGAAGACAAATGGTCGAATGTAGGTCTCTCTGCCTTCCCTCCATAACTACAATCAACTTTGTTCAGTGGTGCTACCTTCCTGGATGGCCAGCACCTCTTGGTCTCCAATCTCTGTGATGGCGTCAACAAGTACACTGTCCCTGCACTCAGCCATGTGCAAAGTTTCCAGCACACTATCTTGGTGAATGTCCCCCTCCAGCTGTCTGTTGCTCATGATGCTGGGTTGCTCATTGTTGGAGGCAACAATGGCTATGCCCATATATTTGACTTGCAAACAGGGGCCTTTTGTGATAAGTTGGAACATGGCAGTGGTATGTTGTCATTTAGTATTGGTATTGTATGCTGATAATGTGGTCACCCGGCAACCTGGTGGTATCTGTAGCTGTATGTCCATAGATCATTCAGACTTCATGCCTGACGTTGCAGCAGACTCTGAAAAATAGTCAAGGATGTCTATTTGTGACCAGTAGCGCGTTAGAGGGTCATAGCAGTATCAAGGTGTGGACTCAGAGCTACCGGGTGAGTGGATTGCTCATTGTAAGTACTGAATATTACCTGACTGTATTTCTTCAAGGCCCCTGTGCAGCCTGTGCTCGCCAACACTGAAGTCTGAGTGCTTGTGTCCCTTAAGCAGATAGCTCTATTTGCTATAGTCTGTGTTTTTGTCAATGTCCTTATGGGCCATGGCCCCCCTCCCTTCCTCCACAATATTTTGTTGCCGATCCTCAAGTACATCAGTACATTGTTATGACACTTAGATAGATCCTGCTTATTGTACCCATTGTACAGCTATTTTGTATGTATTTGGACTTGCCACTGTACCGCTGCACATCCACACTCCATAACCCACTTCCCATGGGTTGCAATGCACACTACTTAAGCCACTTGTCACTTAGCACACTCTTTTTCCTTTCCATCTCGTGGCTACCATAGCAGTACTAGTAGAACCACATGTAGTCTAGGAAGAGGTCAATATTCTACAGATGAAACTTTGTGTAGCATAGCTAAAAAAGCTTACAGAACTAAAAACAATGAACACAACCACAAGTACACAAGTAAACTCCATTGCACAAACAACCAATGGTAAGTATGTCGGTGCACTATTGGCACACTGCTAATGTTTTGTGCTCCAAGGTTCCATAAGCCTGTTGGATGGCCAGGACACATGGTCCCTTGTATTGCAATGGGTGAATGACACCATTGGCTATGTCGAGTTGGACAACACCATGCGATTGCAGTTTGGTCCTTGATATGTTCCATCTGAGTGGAAATATATTACCAATCAAGTATTCACACTCTCAGAGGATGATGAAGGAATTCCTTTGGCTGTTGAGGCTGTCAAGGCTGCCATGGCTGCTCGTGGCGTATCCCTATCTGGTGACCAGTCTCAGGAGGCTTCCTGCCACAACACTACCTCTTCCTTCACTTGCCAAAACAAGCAGAAGGCCAGTCAGGCTTCAAAACCTGGCAAGCGTTGCTGCCATAATGTATGTCATCTCAATTTCACCCATTTATTGCCACTGACCAGATCATAGGTGGGTCAGTTTCTAGATGTAGAGGTGCAGAAGGATGGTGATGATGAAACAGAAGAGGAAGGCAGAGGCGGAGGCAAAGATACAATCATATGACCTAAGTATTCAACTGCTGATTAGCGCAGGAGATTTCATTGTCCTGGATGAAAGCATCAATGACCCAAGAACAATTTCTCAGCATTGTAACTCGAATCCTCTTGATGCAGGGCCCGCCGGGCATTCGAGATATCAAGAAGTGATCTATGGGATCATAAATTGCTATGTCAAATTCTTCTGGTGATGACAGTGATGACAGTGATGACGATCCCTCGGTTGCAGTTCTGGATTCGTCTCAGATCTGGGAGGCAATTCAGGAATGAATGTTTGGCAAGTTTCAATATGAAAAATTGATAGACATCTTCAATGCTCAATATGAGCACAACCCCAAGATGCAATACTGGGAAACCTTTGTCACCGGCCTCTCATTCATCTCCAATATACAGCAGCGGGAGGAGCTTTTCCATTCTATCCCCTTGGAGGAACATATTCGTCTGCTATTTGATTATTATCTTAGATCTCAGATTGATGTGTCATCTGATGTCCCTCCAACCAACCTGACTCGTGAATTGACCCCTGTGGATAGCATCATAGCACATGTGTTCAAAACACCCCTGTGGGCTGTGAAGATCTCATCCAGTAAGATCACATATTCTTGGATGGATTGGCAAGTGTTCTAACATATTTGAAGCTTCATTGGCAGACTTTATCATCCAGACATGGCGCCAAGCTGGTCTTACTGCCTCATTGTATGAAGGGCTGCCTGGCCATGTCACAATAGCTGTGGCCAATCTTCAGAGCTTTTTGCTCACAGCTCCAGTCTCCCATATCTCATGCATCCATGGGTGGTCACTCATTCTGTTTGAAGAATGCTTATCCTCTCTTCATCCAACCCAGCAACCCCCTCCAATTCCCAGTTGGTATACCATTTTAAAACATGGGCTCTACAGGGGAGATCTTGCATATGGCTCATCTTTCTGACGGAAGTCAGGAGAGCTCCATGTTCTCTTACCTTCACAACAATTGAGGCCCAAGAAGTGTAAAGCAGATGATAACATCGGTCAGGACACCATCTCTCAACACCTCTTTTCTCCAGCAGAATTAACAGGAAGAACCCTGGCTCCACTCAATGGTCAACCTTGTCATCAATACTGGAAGCAAACCTTTGTCTCCGGGTTGATGCAAATGACCCTGAAGATGAGCCAGGTTGAAGTTGTTGAGAGCCCGATGCCTTACCAGCTCACCATTTATACTCGATCCCAAGTGGACCCCTCGTTTGTTGCAGCCACCCATCAATCTTTTGGCTGATGGTTGTGGAAAGTAGAGGATTGTGTAGTTATTTCCAACTCCATTCATCGTGAGGAGTCTAGTACACTGGTCGAGATTGAATACAAAAATGGTTTCACAACAGTGCTCTTGTCAGACAGGGAGGAGTATTTGGCCTCACTGCTCAGCTTGTCCCACTCATTTCACATTGGGGATGTGGTAAAGGTTGTGGAAGACCCTAACAGTGACCAGCAGAATGTTTACCACAACATTTTGGAACGCTCTGGCATGATCAGCTTTATCAACTTCAACACAGGGGAAATCACAGTGATAAATTCCAGTAAACAAGAAGTAAGTGGGCCATCACATTGCATTCAAGTGGTCCTTACCAAGGTCCCCACTTCTAGTTTCAAGTTTCTCCCTTCCTGTTAGAATCGTACAAACCAGAGCAGCCCATCTGGGCTCTGTTTAGTGTTGTTGGCCTGGCTGCTGATGATTACAAGGAGAGCATCCAAATTGCTGATGTGGTGGATGTATTGAGTGGACCTCACAAGGGAGCATCAGGAACTGTCATCGAAGTGAACTGTCTCGCTGGCATGCTTAAATTCATGGTGAACCAGCCAATCACTCACTGAAGGCAGCAACTAGAGGTTCTCTTGACAAATGTCAGCTTCGTTCCTGAGCCTCGTGCTTTGTGACTGAGCAATCATGATTGTGATGTGAGGAAAGGCAATTATGTTGTAGTTGTGAGAGGAGAATCTATAGGCAGAAGTGGGATTGTCTCCCAAATTGATACTATCCAGAAGATGCTGCAAGTGGCTGCATATTTCAACCTGGCAGTATGTACTGTGCATCTACGGCTTCAAGCTTTTGTTTACTGAGTCCCATTAGATCATCTTCACACTCTCCATTACACTTTTTGCACATTTCCCATGCAGGCATGACGACAGGGATGGGGCCTATTGTGGCAAAGAGGTTCTCATCATCTGAGGCCCACATAAAGGTTGGCAGAGAACAATTCGTGAATTTGGGAGGGACACATGCATTGTCAAGTGGGGTGCTTTTAGACTGGATACATGTCCAAAAGATTTTGTGGTTGTGAGGCAAGTCTGATTTTGTACATTTTCTTGGTGACTTCTAATCTACAGCACGATGGTAGGAATATGGATGAAACACTTGCTGGGACGAAACTAACCCCACTTCAGCATCTCCAAGTCTCTGCTGCATTTAGTAGAGGCAACGTTGCACCCCAATGACAAGCTACTTGTTGGCAACTTATCCAGTTAAGGCTTCGGTCACACACTAGAGGCTTGCTAGAGTCAAGAGGAAGGGGAATCAACCAGGACTTGACTGAAGTCCAGTCAATGATACCATTCAGATTATATACTACAATGTACTTTAGGGCAGACGTGAGATATCTTACTAAGGTATGATGTCAGTGCTACATCACTGTAGAGTGGAATTAGTGATAAGGGTCTGGAACATCGGTAATTAAGGAAGCATGTAGATAAGAGGTCTAGAACGAATGTGAATGAAGTGAAAAGTATTGACCTAGACTTGGTCAGGTGACATGTCCCACGGTCACGTGGTAGTGGTCATGTGACTTGATAAGATAAGATAAGATGAGAAATCGTAACATTACCCCCCTCCTATGAATCACATTCCAGGCAATTGAAGGGAACCTGGGAGGGCTCTGTCACATTGATGTAGGAAGAGAAAAGCGAATCAAAGTCCGTTTGGACCATTCTGAGCTTCCGGGGTGCCGCTGGATTGGATAAATAGAAGTCCTTTATTGCCTCTTGTTACAATTTTTTTCTTTATGGTCACCTCCTACTTATTTTCTTCATTCGCACTTGGGAGGGACTGATTACACAGGAAGTCTACATTCCATACCTCATCATTCTGTATTCGGATGACATTCGCCTAATCCCATTACTATAGCATTCAGACTTCGCCCCCATCTTTGATGGCCTTTACACAGGTTGTTTCACCTGCATCTTTGATTGATCGTTTCACTCTCATCTTCTGATGCATCACCTTTAC
>JBBPKI010000430.1:0-24419 GCA_038089155.1 Nevesoporus exiguus
TACTATTTATAATTCCACCAAAGCTAATTGCAATTCCCACGGTGTTTGGTGGTGTGCTTCGCACACCACCATCCAGGCCAACATGGAAAGGGTTTTTGAGGTCACTGTATTAGTCTGAGAGGTTGCTAATAAAATAAAAAGTTGCACCAATATCATTCTTCTATGGCAATGTTGCACTTCACACTGCTCACCATGCTGCTCTGGAATATATATATATGTGAGAAAGCTCATCACAATACAAAATCTAACTACAATGGGGTTGTTGTGACAGTGGTTCAGCTACTGCATGCTGCTTCTTGATTGACATTGCCACAGACTGGTCAGTAATCTGGTCTCATGGAACATGGAGAGTAAATGCAGTTTCAAACACTGCCCTATATGATCAAGTTGGGATTGGTCATGGAATAATACAGCTTGGCGGCTCACCTGTTCCACCATACTGTAATACAAGTTCACCAATGAACTGTTGGTCCTCCTCAGCTTCAGCCCCTTTAAACCAGTTTACAATTGCTTTGTAAAATTTATTGGAGTTGAATGCCCCATCAGTGATGGCCCATGATCCACAAGAGGAAAGGGTGAAATGCATCTACAACCCAACCACCAGTGTTAGTCATTGTCTGCAATAAGATACACATATCTGGCAGGCAGCATATGCAATGGCACATGGTTGGACTATCAACATCCCTGAAATCATGGCCACATTCAATCAAGTTCTTATATCCCCTTGACAATGTTTCCTGCTAAGGCTTGAGTTAGATGTTGCATTTCCCTGCATATCCATAGATGTTGGGGAGATGAGGATTGCTTTGAAAGCCTAGGAAAGACAAGCAAAGTATGAGTGAATAGCATCAACATGTATTCCATACCATCACTAAGATCTTGGCCTTAAACAAATCTTTTAATGGATTGTTGGAATCAAATTGATAGCCTGCATAGAGGAAAGCAGGCCATGATTGAGCAGTTATGAGGAAATCTGGATGGTATTCTTGAATGTTGTTCCACTGGCTATTTCAATATAAATAGTCAGTTCAGCCATGTGTACATGAAATTCACTTACATCTCACTATTCCAGTTGTAATCCACCAGATACAAAAGTGGTCCAGTGGTGTCATTGTAGAACCCCTGGCCACTTTTATCCAATGGCACAAGGGGGAAATTGGAAGCAGGGGTACCACACATAAGCCAGTTCATAACCTCTACTTTCAGCCTGTGGGCGTTGTCTGTGTGGGCAGCATTGGCTTCCCTGCCCAGCTGAGCTCCCGTGAGTACTGCAGTGCTATGCAAATAAGGGAGAGTGAGTTACTTGCTGTATGACATTGGCAAGATTTTCCAATGGCATCATTTAAATGAAGGGAATCCATCAGAGAAGCTCTTTACAGCATCCAAACAAATGATTCTCCTTTCATGTATCATCAACTATGATGAGGAGAAGAACAGAACACTTACATTTCAGTGGGGTTGATTACAATATTCCAGTTTGCAAGTTGTACTCATTGGTCAGCCTCTGCCTGTTATGATTTCTCATCTCATCTTATCTTATTAAGTCACATGATGATTGTGGGGCATGTCACCTGACCAAGTCTAGGTCAAACACTTTCACTCCATTCACATTTATTCTGGATCCCTTATCATCATGCTTCATTAATTACCATTGCTCTAGACTCTTATCTCTAATTCCACTCCACAGTGATGTTACTACCTTGTATGTATGTATATAAACCAAATGTCATCAATGATCAGACTTCAGTCAAGTCCTGGTTGATTCCCTCTATCTTTCTCTTGATCTTTTAAGCATGTCTGAGTTGTGGTGACCAAAGCCTTCATTGGTAGAGGTTGCAAACATTAGGACTTGACTACTCACTTTTCTCACCACACTTACTCTTACCTCACCATCATTTGTGACAACCCTGGACTCTTGGGGCAAATAGATCTATTACTACCACTCTTCACCTTTTATATGCACTTGTGCTCTTTTCATTTTTATATATACCCCAGCTATATGCTGGTGAAGGTTGATTCATCTAAAGGAGGGTTGTCAAGGGGTGAGCCTGCATGCTTTTAATTGGTTTAAAAACTGCCTTCGCACATTTTATCTTCAAAGGGACTTAGGTCAAGTATCCATGTGAGGCATATTTGTTATAGAATTACTACTATGTAGTTGGTTATTGATGAAAGAGTGGTTTTGTGCCCATCAACCCAACTTACCTATAATTTTCTAAGACTCTAGTCTGGTGGCTATTGACCAGATAGAGTAGTTGTTGGAGTTGACAACGTCCTTGCAACCATTTATGCTTTTGGGTGTTTCCAAACAATCCTACCAAGTTTGAGGAGATCAAGGTTGACCTCCCTTCTAAGAAAACTCAAGTCACAGACAATTATAAGTACAAAATGGAGTACTCCTTTGATCCAAACAATGGCTATATAGCCCAAGACAGACAATAACACTTCTTCAGTGGACAACCTGCTATAAGACCAAGGACACTTACTCCTGAAGAGGAATATTGTTATGATTTTGTCCTTACATCCAGGTTTACTTTTTATCTCCAAAAGCATTCCCTTCATGTATCCACATCCACATGCTAAATACCTATGTTTCCTAGTCACCTTCTCACTAGATGAGTTTGACTATTCCTTCACCATTTCAGTTCTTACCTAGTTATCTACATTTGGACTCTATCTCCTAACAGCATTCTCTTGCATGCTGTGATGATCCATACTTACTCATCAGCAGTTGTTCTCTCACCTTCTCTTTCTTTCTCTTGCTTTCTATGCCTGCCCTACTCTTGGTCTGTGCACACTTCTTTGGACTATAAGTAGCTAGCTACTTTGCTTGTAAACCTCAAGCTAGACCAGCACAATTCCACCTCCTCTTATCTGGACTTGCTCCTGACTGAACTGTTGCCTAAACAGTTCTCTTTTACCTCTCTATTCTTTGTAAGACATTGTGCCTCTTTGTGAGTGCCTCCTTATGAGGAATCTTTTTTGTTAGCAGTCCAGAAGGAAGTGCTCTGTAACAAATATAGGAAATACTCTTTCAACTCTAATGAAGAATACATTGATAATAATGGGTGGTTCTATCACTACCCAGGAGAATCACATCAACAAACCCCTACACCACCTTTTATTCAAAGAAGACCCATGCAAAGAAACCTCCACAAACTTTGAAATATACATCCCTATCTCCTAGATTGAATTAGGAGAAACCTTGATTTCAACCCCAACATTCTGTTCACCCACTATATCACATGAGAGCAAGCAGCTCAATTCTAGAGGGAAGTCTTAGCAGTTCAGCTGTATGAACCACTTGTTACAATTTCATCTCTTATCTTATCTTGTCAAGTCACATGATCACTTGCATGTGACCATGGGAACTATCACATGATCAACTCTAGATCATTCCCTTTCACTTTCATCACACTCGCTTCATTAATCTCCACTTGTTCTAGACTCTTATCCCCCATGCTTGTTTAATTACCATTAGTCTAGACCATGACATCACTAATGACATAGTATCTTAGTCAGTACTCTCACACCTGCCCTAAATACCCTGGAGTAGTATATAAACCTGAATCCATCAACAATCAGACTTCAGTCAAGTCCTGGTTGATATCCCTACATCATCCTTTTGTCTCTAGCAAGTACTATTGAGTGGTAGCCAAAGCCTTAAGTGGTGTAGGTTGCCAACACCACTAGCACAACAAGTTAAAGTACCAAGGCTATTACAAGAAATTGAAGGAGCCTTAGAAGGTCTAAGAGCCTTCAATTCTCCAACACCATCTCCAGAACTGGAGTTAGCACCAGTTTCACAACAAGTCCACAATATCAAATTTGTACAGAGACCCTCTCTCATTTGACAACTCCAAAACAGATGACTCCTTCAAGCACCACCTCAAAGACCAACCTTCATCCCCAGACCAGATCAGCCCATCTCCTTCTGCACCTGAAACCATGGCCAGCTTTGAACAAGTGGTATTGGATAGTGCAACCATCTGAGTATGTGATGCCTTTGATCTGGTGATGTGATATGTCCAGTGCATGGTGTAATTGGTGGGAATGTCTCCAATAAACATCCAGAGTTGGGCAAAGTTTGTCTGGAGTTGTGTAGAGTTCATCCAGAGTGGGCTGGACTTTGACCAGATGAGAGCAGTGGCTCTGGTGCATAAAATAATGGCTCCAGTATATGCTATGGATAGAGCAGGTGATCCTCTGCAGAGATGACTCTAAATGGCATTTGGAGTTGGATGGAGTTCATCTGGAGTGGATAGGACTTGGGCCAGATGATGCAATGCTTGTAACCAGGTGTTGTTGGGAGTGGGAATGGATAGTCTATGAAAAATAAAGGAAGTGGATGAAGAAAATGAAAAGGACTAGCTATAATTGTGAGGTACCACTCAACTTGTCTTCATTGGACTTCTATCAGCATCTATACCTTTTGAAGTTCCTTTGGAGGTGGGGTACCACCTGGCTTGCCTTCTTTGTGTCTTTCTGCTTTCATACCTGGTGGAGCACTATGAAATGAAAGACATGGATAGAATAAATGTTAAGTCTGGACTCTCTGGACTCAAGTCCGATTGAAGGTCCAGAGGTACTGAGGGGGTAGTAGACTTGTTAGTCTCAGAGGTGGACCAAAGTCCAGAGTGGAGGAGTTGGAGGGGGGTTACTCAGGAGGATGTTGGCACATGACTTATATGTTGTGCCCTTGAACAGGTCTGTGTTCTCGTATTTTGGAGGATTGGAGTTCCAACAGGAGGAGGAGATGGGGATCACAACAAGAGAGAGGAGAGAGGACTAATTCGATATTTGTGCTCAAGCTACACAACAGAGTGTACAGGGATTATATACTAATAATTGAAAGGTAAGTAGGGCCAGAGTGCAGCATAGGAGCTGTGTTCCAAAACAAGGATTACAAATATACCATAATGATGAGTAATCATAATACAAGGGATCCAGGTCTGGGTATAACTGAGTGCCAGTCTGAGCACAGCGTTGATCCGAGTGGAGGAACAGAGCTCCGAGCATGGAGGAGCGGAGATGGACTAAGGGAGATGGAGTTGGCCAGAGTCTGCTGGAGTTGGCAGGAGATGACTGGAGTTGGGGCCAAAGGGGTCAGAGATGAATGGAATGGCATGGGATATGATAATAAAATGGAATGCTTGAAAAGTGGTCTCCAATAGCTGTATGTATGAAATTGGATAAAAAGACAGAGTTCAAGGATGACAAATTGGGGCCATTTTGGCAAAATCCCAGGCTAAGTGAAGCAGAAAGTATATTTAATTAGTCAAAAGGTGGTGTAGAGAACTGTGGTTCCCTACATTTGTATTCCAGATTTATAGGGCATCCAATGCTATTGCAACACATCTTGTGTTATCCTGGTTGTTCTGATATTATTCTAGTAGAGTGGATGATTTTCTAGTATGTTTCCAGCTGGGATTGATCCCCTATATGACTGGGTTGCACAAAAACCAGCCAGAGTTGGTTTATACCAGCCAGGATCACTTCCAAGTGCTGTTTACCAGTATTCTAGTATCTGGGTTTGTTGGTTTGTGACAAGTTTATGTTGTTTTGGGCCAGTTTTGCTATTTTCACTTATTTGATATTGTTTTATGTTAGCTGAGCACTACATAGGCATGTCATTAGTCACTTAATACAGTTTTTCCCTCCTTCATGTTAGCATGCCTGGTATAAGCCTGTAAGCCCAGTCCTAGTTGCCCTTTGCTGCCTGCATTGTGCACAGAAGCCCAGGAACACGTTTGGAAGTCTGGAATCCAGTTTCTTTTAGAGAAGGCCCTCATAGGAGTAGTCCACACCAGTGGTACACTCTTTACCATCCATTTTCTATTCTATTTCTGGCCATTTGTCTTGTCTTGAGACTTCCTGGGATGAACATATCACCCCATTATCTTTCTCTTGCCTTACACTCAGGCACATTTTTGTTTTTACAGTGGTCTGGCAGACATCTGGATGACAGCCACCTCTGCCAGATGGCTAACTGGCTTGACCCATGGTCAATGTGGTCCATCCCCACAGCAGCTTGAAATGATGCCCTCCTGGGCATTAGAATCGTAAGAAAAGAGAAATTAAAGAGGGTGGGTGCAAAACACCCAAAGTGTGCAGGGTTAGTAAAAAGCAGAACCAGGGTGTTATATATGGTAGAGGAAATGGATGACTACAAATATGAATGCAAAATGGTTAAAATCAAAGGTATACCACCTGAGTACATGTCCAGCGAAGTCCTCCAAGTGTCCAGTTGACTTTCATATCCACCCAGCTCTGTCCCTGGTCTATCTGACTCTATCTCTGGTGTACCCAGTGCTATGTCAACTGTTCCCTGGTCAATACCATGTACTTCTGGCCTGATCTCTTGTGCTTCCAGCTTAATTTGGCCTACCTCCAGATCAATTACTTGACTCTCCTGACCACTTCCATAGATTCCTTCCTTCTGGATGTCCAGAGCAATAGCTAGCAAGTATTCCTAGGGATCTAGCATGCATCTTGCTGCATCTTGTATATCCTTGAGCTCATCTGGCACAATGGCTAGTGCAGTTGACTCAATGTCTCATGTACTCTCCTCAACCTCCTGAACCTCTGGCTCAATATCTGTGGATTCTAGGACCAAGACCTCTATATCACTGCTCCACCACTCCAGGGCTGCTCCAACCAGCTCTGGCACATTTTCCAATGTGACCAGGTCAATTGTTAGTATGGCCAGCTCAATCTCCAAGATGTCTGGAGTTGTTTCAGGGATAACCTGCACAGCATCCAGTGGCAACCAGCTCAGTACAACCAGTGGTATACCCAGTGTGGTGTATGGTGCACGTGGTAATAAGACAGGATTAAAAGTGGGGGTCTGCTGAATGGGAACCATGGCTTTAGATAAGAGGAGGTAGGAAACCTTTGGAGTGGAAGAGGTGGATACAGGTGATAGGTAGGGAAGGAGAGCAGATGTCCAGACAATTTGTAAGGGCTTTGGGACCAGACTTGCAGCATAAGGCATTGGATATGGAGGTGGACTAGCTGGTAGGGCAGCCAGTACCAGACTTGAATAATATGGCATTGGGTATGAAGGCCAAATAGCTGGTAATGCATTCTGGACTGGACTTGAGGTGTGTGGCATTGGACTAGGTGGTGGAGTGGCTGCTTTGGATGCAATCTGGGAGAGCAGGAAGAAGGCAGTGTCCATGACATACTCCATCAGATAAGGCTCAGTGGGGTAGATCTTTGAATGGATGATTTCAAGCTGGTGGTTAAGGTGCATCACTAGGCTGGATTGAAACCCTATAAAGAAGAGCTTATCCTGTTTGCATTCACAAATCTGGCCTACACTAAGGAGATAGGTGGAGATCTTGAAGAAGCTCCAGTGATACTGGCCAAGGTCATCCAGAGTGCCTATTGACTCATTCCAGAACTTCTGGACAATGGAAAATAGGTCTGTATAGAAATATGAGGGCTCACATCCTGGGTAGAGTTTCTTCACCACCTTAACAAACTGGGACCAGCTAGGCATTGAGTTGGATACCTCTTCCATTATCTCCCATAGCTCTGCTTCCTCAAAAACCACATACCAGATCACCAGCCAGATGATATCTCAATTATTAAAGCCACCCAGCTGGCTAATTCCTTGATGTCCTCCAGGAACTGGGAAAGTTTGCATGGCATGCCATCAAATCTGAGTGCATCAGGGGTGTCCAAGAATGGCAAAATGAATGTCAGCTGTATCATAACAAAATACTTAAAGGCTTGGATGTAATTTAAATAATGAAATCAGGGTGGAATGTGAAGTAAGTCTTATAAATGTCACCAGATAGTGTAAAATAGGGTTGGAAGGAAGAAATGAAGATGATATCAAAGCTTAGGAAGTGTAGTAAGTGGCAGAAATAGGTGGACAAGTGTAGTGGTGGAGAAGGTAATGTTCAAGTTTAAATGGAATGTAAAACATGGAAGGGTGAGGCCAAATAAAATGCTGGACTCCCTTGTGGTGGGCTCTAGTTGTAAAGTTCTAAATGTGCCTGTGTGTGAGGCAAGAGAAAGAAGGTGGGGCAATATGTTCATCCCAGGAAGTCTTAAAACACAACAAATGGCCAGAAATAGATAATAAAGAATGATAAAGAGCATACCACTGGTGTGGACAACTCCTATAATGGCCTTCTCCAAAAGAAACAGGACTCCAGACTTCCAGATGTGTTCCTGGACTTCTGCATGCAATGCAGACAGTGAGAGGCAACTAGGACCAGGTGTTTAGGCTTCTACTGGGCATACTAACAGTGAGGAAGAGGGGAAAACTGTATTAAGTAACTAATGACATGTCTATGTAGTGCTCAGCTAACATAAAACAATGTCAAATAGGTGAAAATAGCAAAACTGGCCCAAAACAACATAAACTAGTTACAAAGAAACAAACCTGGACACAAGAATACTAGTAAATGTCACCAGGAAGTGATCCTGGCTGGTATAAACCAACTCCAGCCAGTTTCTGTGTAATCCAATTATGTAGGGGATCGATCCTGGCCAGAAACATACTGGAAAATCATCTGGTCTACTGCAATAACATCAGGATGACTGGGATAACACTGGATATTTTGCAATAGTATTGGATGTCCTATAATTTTGGAATACAAATGTAGGGAACCACAATTCTTTATAATGCTACTCTTTTTCCTTGCATTTCCACTTGAAGCCCACTTGTCTTGGGTCCAGAGACATTTGAGGGGTTTACAGGAAGCTTATACTTGATACAATGGTATGAATCTAATTGGATTCTAGGTTTTCGAGCTGATGACAATAATCTTCCCAGATCTCTGTAGCTATTTGGTCTCATTGCTCATCTGCCTGTTGCAATTCAGTGGCATCCACTGGCCCATCACCTGAGTCTCCAAATATTTCTACATCATCTTCCTCTGCCATCTGTGCCAACTGGAGTGCCTTAAATTCATGTTTGAAGAATGTATCTGGATCAAGGTCCTAAATAAAGTTATGAATAGCACATAGTGCTGCTGGTATGTGGCTTTGTATATCCATGTTGTACTTAGGAGATAGTAAGAGAATGTGCTGTTTTCTTTTCAGTATACCAAAGATCTGTTTGATAACATTTCAGAGTGCAGCATATCACAAGTTAAAAAGTTGTTTCTTATCCTGAGGACTGGTTAATTGGTGGGCTTCAAACATCATGAAACCAAAGTAAATAGAGCACATACCCTGACCTTGATTGCCACCATTCCTTAAGGTGGTACTAAACACTACAATATGGCACAAGAAGTGCATTGGATGAGTGGAATCCTGTATTGCCAAGGAGGTAGTGGCTCTTATGTAGGTATATGGAAATCATGTGTATTGGCATTGTACTATAGCATAGCATCTGCACTGGCACCACCCTAGCCAGTTATTGAATATATGAAATGAAAGTTGAAGTTGCAAACAAAAAGATAGTTCTGGAATAAGAAACCCTTTTAATTATGTATGTGAACATGATCTTCAAATGGCATGAATGGATGTGCATTCCATCAACAGCTCTAAGACAGTTGCCAAAATAATGGAAATGTGGATTGGCCATAATCATGTGTGAGATTGGTGTTTGACTTGTCAGACAATGCACATATGTGCTGCAGAACAGTGGTGATGAGAAGAAATATTGTATATTCTTGGAATATCTTCATGTTTTCATTTTAGCACCCTTTAGGCTTGCAACAATGGGAAAAATACCTTCTGATGGTGTCTGGTGAGTGTTGAAATATTTCCCCAACATGATGAGCACTCAATCCAGTGTTACAGATATATGGAAAGATCGACAGCTATTTGGCCACTGAGATTCCATGTTTCAACTTTGTGAAGCCATTCTCCTCAAGAATGCATATCAATGCTTCAAATATATCATGACTGATGCCAAGGGATGTTTTGATTCAGTCTGGATGGCCATTCATAAGCTTGAGAATCCATGCTTTATCTGAGAGGATTGATGTGTGGTATGGGATTTTTTCAGGTATCAAGAGGAAGAGTAACTGATAGTAATATGTGAGTTGAATTACAAAAAATGACAGTAGCATGAAGAGACAGTGCCATCTCTTATATGTTGCTTGCATTTCAAGGTCCATTGCTCTCAGTGTGGGTCAATCATCTGCTTACAGTGGCTTAAAAAACTGTCTGGATGTTTGCATGTTTTCTACTAATCACAATACTATATCACACTACCTAACCTGGGCCCTAATATGTGAGTGTATGAAATAAAGTACTCACTCGTGGCTATCTATCCATCCAATATTTATGGTATTTTGTTAATATTTGATGAAATTGCAGCCATTTCAAAATGATCACTCATCTGGACAGTTTTTTAACTTTCATTTTCAAGTACATATTTTAAACTGTAGCATGCTGTAATATGATTACAAACCATATGTAATGGTCTTATTATGTTACCATTATGTAAATTAGGGTCTGACAACACATATAAAGACCACTATTCCATATTCTTTGTTTTATTCTTACCATCAAGTCCTTTTTTTTTCCTATAAATCAATAGTGTCATTTCTCTCTTTTTTCTAGGTCTTTCCCCTAGGAGGAATGCTTCCAAAACTGGCCATGGAGGGTCTACAGTATGCCTGGTGCATTAGGAACTCCAGCCAGAGAAGACAAAGCTTCAAGATAGCCAATCTTCTAAACTCACCTCTATAAATATGAGGGCCATTGTTCAATAAATTATCATAGGAAGGCCAAGATTACTGTTCAGGCCACTGAGCTTATCAATACCATACATGATGCTTCTTCCACCCCCAGACAGTGAGAAATGTTCTCAGAGAAGCCTAGTCAACCTCTTTTAAATTTTATTCAATCTACCATCTCTATAGCAATTAGCTTCATTGGCTGCTTTTTCCATACAAACTCTTGTCCATGTGATCAATAATATTGATTTTGGTGTTATCTAATCATCTAACCATCTTCCATGCCTTCACAGTTCAATGTTGGTACCTGTAAGCAAAGGCTAGCCTTCTTCACCAATAGCCCTAAGCAAGTAGTGGTTGTTTTTTCTTCACTACAGCCTTTGACAAGGCTTGCTTCACTGTCTAGAAGCATGAAGCATTCCTCCTAGGGGAAAGACCTAGAAAAAAGAGAGAGATGACATTATTGCTTTATAGGACAAAGGAGGACTTGATGATAAGAATAGAACAAAGAATATGGAATAGTGGTTTTTATATATGTTGTCAGACCCTGATTTACATAATGGTAACATAATAAGACGATTACATAAGGTTTGTAATTATGTTACAGCATGCTACAGTTCAAAACATGTACTTGAAAGTAAAAGTCAAAAAACTGTCCAAATAAGTGATCATTTTGAAATGGCTGCTATTCCATCAAATATTAACCAAATACCATAGATATTGAATCAATGGAAAGCCAAGGGTTAGTACTTTATTTTATAAACTTGTGCCCAGGTTAGGCAGTATGATATAGTATTACCATTGGTGGAAAACATGCAAACATCTGGATAGTTTTTTGAGCCACTGTATCTACTGTACAGCCCTATAGTAGAATATCATAATGCCAGTTATCTCCAAATCAGTTAGCTGAGTGTTCACCAACTTCAGCTAACCCTCAAGTTGCAAATTTTTGTATGCTGGACAAGACCTAAAACTTCCCTTAGCAAAATTAGAATTCCAGTCTTTGATGTCAATGGAACAAAGAACTCTGCAGGTAGTGTGATGCACAAAGCAGAGATAATCCTAGACTATCAAGCACATTTCAAATGCCTAATTATAGAAGTAATGAATCTAGGCAAAAACAACATGATCCTTGGGTACACATGGTTAGCCAAGCACAATCCAACCATCAACTGGACCAAAGGAGAGGTTAAGATGGTAAGGTGCCAAAGGTCCTGCTATATGCTGTCAGACCAAGGCACACAACTGGCTAAGGAGGAAGAAGAAGAACTGAAGCATGCTTTGACCATACATTGGTTTATCAAAAACCTCAAAGTGCCCAAAAGAAAGGAACCCACTCTCAAAGAAAAAGAATACCATTATTATCTCCAAGTGCTCATAAGAAGGAGTTGGAACAACTGCCATTATGAAAACCCTGGGATCATGAGATAAAGCTGAAGCCTGGCTTTCAACCCAAAAAAGCAAAAATCTTTCCCATGAGTAAGGATAAGATGGAGGAATTAAAAAGCTTCATTGACAAACAAACCAAGAGTGGCTATATTCAACCATCTCAATCCCCTCAAAGATTGCCAGTATCCTTCATCACAACAGTATCTCTTAGGGACTGAACATCCTGTTACCATCTTTACTAACCATAAAAACCTATCCTTCATAAAAGCTCTGCAGAAGCTATTTCATCAACAAGCTCATTGAGGCCTCTTCCTTCAAGAGTATCATCTCCTCTGGACTGTTCTTCCTGGTATGGCAATGACCCCAGCTGATGCTCTATCTCATTGTCATAATGTTAACACATCCTCTGACAATATTCATCCCATCCTCTTTGCCCCTGAAATTATCTTTGTACTAGATCTTGCTCTCACTTCTAAGATTGCCAGTTCCTCCACCACTGATCCACTTGCCCTTGAAGCAGTCCATGCCATGGAAAAGTTGCTTCCTCTCTTTCCTTTATCTTCCCTTGTAGATTGGCATTATGCAGCCCCACACTTCTATTACAAAGGTTGCCTCTTTATTCCCCCAGATGCCCAACATAACCTTGTCTCCTCTCCCCATTCCTCTCCTTCTGGGGGACATGAAGGCCTTTTCCACACCTATGCATGCCTCTCCAGGGACTATTGGTGACCTGGCATGTGCTGCTTTATCTCTTGCTTCATCACCAGTTGCACTGTTTGCCAGTCCTCCAAACCCAACCCTCATCCCACACTCCCCCCTCTGTCACCACTTTCCTCCTCTACTATCTGCCTTTTCAACAAATTTCTATAGATCTTATTACTGCTCTTTCCTCCTCCCATAGTTTCAACTCCATCCTGGTCATGGTCAACCATGACCTTATGAAGGGGGTAATCCTCCTCCCTTGCACCAAAAATATCTCTACTGCTAACATTGCCTCACTCTTTTTCAACCACATATTCCCTAGATTTGACCTGCATGATTCCTGTATCTCTGACAGAGGCCCCCAATTTGCCTCCTGTAGGAAATAGGTGTCAAGTTAGCAAGTGTATGCACAGCTGCTAATGTGAGTAAACTGAGCAAGTGTCATTGCTCACATGTGGCACAAATGTCAGATGAGTGTCACACATGCATGATCTCTTTGTTATCCTTGAATCTGTCAGACTATTTTATTTAATAGCCTTATGCTCCATTCTTTTGAGCTTAGTATATTCTATGTATATATAAAGCTTAGGTCCTGTTCACTTTGCCACACTTTGCATTAACTGAAGCCACTGGCTTCAGTTAAACTCAGGTGAGCTCTGATCACATGTCACACTCATCAGAGCGATCAAAGGGAGATTGGGGATTAGATCTTTAGATAAGAATACTAGTGAGCGATAAGAAATGTACATCGAGTCGCAATGGACCTAGCAGTGCAGAAAAGCCTTGATCGTCGCCATCGCCTCACCCTCCTAGTAGCACTTATTATAACCCAGCTCGCTTACTACTATCACCTCTTGACATCAAGAGTGGAACCCATACCCTACCACACATCAATCCTTACTGGGCAAGCATGGATGACTGAACTTCTCACTGGCCATCCAAAGCGAATCCAGCTCTGTCTTGGTGTAAGTCATGATGTGTTTGATGCACTGATAGACACTTTGAAGCACCATGGACATGCAGCGACCTCTTGAAGGGGGATATCACTTGAAGAACAGCTTGGTATCTTTTTTTACATCTGTGTTACAGGGCTATCAACTGGCCATGTTGCAGAGAGATTTCAGCACTCTAAGGGGACAATCACGAGGTAAGTTATCTGTTTTTCTCTCTTCCTGTTTCTATATACTGTTTTCAGATATTTCAAGCGAATGCTCAACTTTTTTTCAACCGCTCCATTCTATACATCACAAGTCCATTTCCCAACGACTGATGCGCCAATCCCAACAATTATTATCAATGATCCACGTTTTCAATCCTTCCGTGACTGCATTGGTGCTGTCGATGGCACACATATTCACGTGTTCGCACCTATTGAAGCTAACTCCACCTTGCGCAATCGGAAGGGATTCATTAGTCAAAACTGTCTATTCATATGTAACTTCGACCTCTTTTTTATGTACGCATTCACTGGAGCAGATGGATCCAGTGCAGATGCAACACTTTGGAATGTTGCGCACACCAATGACCTTCATATGCCCCCGGGCAAGTATTTACTTGCTGATGCAGGTTTTGGGACTTGCGACGCACTTCTCATTCCATATTGCGGCGTCAGGTACCATTTAAAAGAGTGGCGCCAGGCAAGAGAAAGGTAAGACAGGACTTTATTATCACTCTATTACTGACATTGTACCAGACTGCGAACGCCAGAAGAACTGTTTAATCTGCGTCATGTGGCACTGCAGTCAGTGATTGAGCGCATCTTTGGAATCATCAAGTGGTGGTGGCGAATCCTTCAGCTTCCCCCCGAATACGATCTATATATACAAGCCAGAATCCCTGTCATGCTTTGTGTGCTTCACAATTTTATTTTCAAGTTCAAACCCGACAACTTCTATGATCTGGAAGTCAGCGGGATCAATCTATTTGATGACTATGATGATGAGCAGGGTATCCTTGGAGATGGTCCAGCTGATGCTCAAGAAAGGCACCAGGCTAATGCATGCCACAATGCAATTGCACAAGAAATGTGGGTCGATTATCAGGATGAGCTATGGTGCTGAGGACTTGCATAGTATTCAAATATTGTACCAATACAAGGTTGTACTACGATACGAATGGAAAAAGTACAACACGAGTGGAAAAAGTACAATATCATAATGTACCGACGGGGTGAATTTCACCCAGCCTGCGCAATAGCCATTTGGAGCGCAGTTTGGGCGATAGTGATGTGAATGCTATTGCATGGTTCCTATTTGACAGATTGGCAAAGAAATCAATTAAGTCCAGGATGTTCTCCTCACTGAGAGCAGTCATATTCTCAGGTTCGTTCAGGAGGGTAACAGCCTTGCTAACTTCATCGGCAGGTTGCACCACTGTGCATGAAAGGTCTCTAACTGCTGCCACAACCTTCTTGAATTCTTCACTAGAAGCTTGGTGTGCCTGCGCGATGGAAGACAACAGACGACCATGCTTCGCCAAATGACCTTCTGGGGGAGTGGTGGAATCAACTGAGTCAGATTTACGTTTTCCATGGCCTGAGTCAGGAGTTGAGCTCACCGCTGAGCCTGCCTTGCGCTTCCCACAGCTGACACTTGTCAGCACAGCCGAAGATACATTTGAAGAGAATGGATGCACTGGTTCCAGACAACCCAATGAGAGATATGAAGACAGAGTAGATGGCAGGATGGCATTTGGATCAGAGCTTGACGCCACAGGACTATTGAACATCCCTAGTCTTGGGGATGTGTTCTCCATTGGATCAGAGAAGAGCTGGAGGTTGGCGAAGTTGGCAAGTGGAGGGGGGACAGCACTAGAGAAAGAGTGCAGGTTTGTGACACTGCTGGCCGACGAGCTAATGGTGGTGCCGCTAGTGGGGAGGAAGGAATAGGCAAGTGGAGCAACCGATCTGGGGAAGAAGAGCACAGTCTTGTTGTACAAATGGAATGGCTGATTTCTGTATGGTTTTGCAGCAGGGTATTTCTGTGTGAATATCAGTTGGTATGCATATCAATAAATGAAAAAATACAGTACCTTAACAAACTTTCTCCAGACGTCTTCTTTCTCAGGCGTAACTCCAGCGCCATTCTTTTTTCATCATAGCTAAGACCAGATGCGTGTATGAGCTTGGTAATGGCATTATGAGCAGCTTTAAGCTAGGGTGGGGTCCTATCAGCAACAACATCGCAATGCATTTTAATACTACTTACAGCCTTGAATTTACAATCACATGAATCAGCAGTCTTCTCCCCCTCTTGGTTGTTGAGGATCAGGAACCATTCCTGCATGTGGGTGGCGGCAGCTGCATACACCATCTTCTTGAAGCTTCATCCGAGAAACTTGAGGAATGATCGTGCAGAAAGTCCAGAAGCGCCTCTTCCTGCACTTCAGTCCAGTGGGCAGCCTTCTTGCGGCTCTTCTTGCACCTTGTCGTAGTATCATGTTCAAGGGGGTTAATGACCCCCATGGAGTGTAGTGAACAGCTTGATGAACTGGATGACAATGAAGACAACATGGGGGATATGTGGCACTAAAAGGGTGGGAAAATCATCACACAGTGTACCTCTCAGTGTTACTTCCCCAGCATATTCCATTCAGGCACTGATGTGACATGTGATCAGAACTCACCCGAGTTTAACTGAAGCCACTGGCTTCAGTTAATGCAAAGTGTGGCAAAGTGAACAGGACCTTAGTCTCTCATATATAGACACCTCAGTCTGTTGCACTGCACAATGACTAAGGTGAGCTAACTGTTATCTATATCTACATATAGTCATCCACTGGCACTTTAAACAGCTATTTTGAAAGTCACATAGTAAACACAACACCACAAAGATTTTAGATCAGAATTGGCAGATGTGTGGTACTCTAATATTACTTGTAGACTCTAAGGTACTGTACATAACATATGAAGTGTTGAAAAATTATCATGAAACACAATGGAAACAATGTTGAGCTTATCTGCTGCCCTGGCACTTTGAGCAGTTCTAAAAATGGTATATCAGTGGTATCTAAGTGGATTTAAGTGTTATCAGCTGAATTGCTGTTCTTCCTCACTCCCACCATTAGACTGAACATCCTTGTTGCTGTCATGTTCATTCCAACTCAGTGTGTGATTGTCAATAGCATTGACTATACTGTTATCAGGGGTTTCTACCCATGGTTTTAGTGAGGGTCCTTCTAGCTTGCCCTGCTTTGGCTTTGGCCAGCCAACCCACTATTTCTCATGCTTTGCAAGTTCCCACTCTTCTTCCCACTCATGCAATTGCTATTGGTAAGCTTCTGTATGCTCTTTATTTTTTTGTTTACATGCATCATCCACTTCTTTCCAAGTTGCCATTAGCTTGCTCTGAGCATGTTGCATGGTGCACATTGTGTCTCAAGCTTTGCTGGGATGCAACATGCTATAAGCTATGGCACTTCTATTTATGGTATATCACTTGACTTTGCATCACTGATAGCCATTGCTTCACTGGCATTGCTCTGGCTTGATTGGTAGCCCTTGACCTTGATATCATGTCAGCTCACAGTCTTGATTGGACCTATGCAAATGTATTTTGTAGCTTTTGCTGTGTCAAGTTTACCTCTGTAAACAACAAGCCATGCTTAATTGTAAATTTTGATAGAAAACATATATTGTTTTATTATCTAGATTGGTAGGATATCTAAAGAAGTACTGTATTATACATAATGCCAGTGTCCTAATCCTTCACCATAATCAACTTTTTACTTGAATCAAACCTCATTTCCATAGGCAGTAGGCATTTGTCTAAAGTGCCAGTGTTGTTTAAAGTGCCAGTGAATGACTGTACCTACTCAAGCTGATTCCTATGATACAGTTTGTCTCTAAATAGCCATCATGCTCTCTTCCTCCCCTTTGCCAAGGAGTTAGCACAACTCCTCCAGTATGATATCAAGCTGTCTTCAGCCTATTACCCTCAGACGGATGGTCAAACTGAGCAAGTGCTATGATTTTATTCTTACATCCAGACCTTCTCCTTGTCTCTAAGTCCATTCCATTTATGTATCCACACCCTCATTCCTGATACTTATGCTTTCTCATCACATTCTCCCTTGATGAGTTCAATTACTCATTTACCATCTCTGTTCTTACTTAGCTATCTTCTTTTGGACATTTTGTCCTAACAGTATTCTCTCACATGCTGTTGTGATCCAATTACTCATCTGCAGTAGTTCCTTTATCTTCTTCTTCCTTCTATGCCTCCCCTATATTTGGTCTGTGTGCATACTCCTGGACTATATAAGTAGTAGATCTACTTTGCCTGTAACCCAAGCTAGACCTGTGCAATCCACCTCTAGTCTTTGGACCTGCTCCTGCCTGAACTGTTGCCTCAACAGTTCTCTTTTGCCTATTCATTCCTTGTGAGATATTGTGTCTCTTTGTGAGTGCCTCCTCACAAAGAACCTGTGTTATTAGCAATTCAAAAGGACATGCTCCATAACAAAAGGTCTAGCTTTCCCTTTTCCCCTCCTGCCAGCAGAGTAGGGAACCCCCTTGCCAATATATCATCATCCCAAAGAGTCACTTGGTTGTCTAACCCAAACTATCTCCCTGAGATCCTGTATTGTGAAACACTTTATTAGACCTATTGCTTTGTAGAGCTGCTGCTAGAGGAGAGTCCTCTAAGTCTAAATCCATTGATGTCAAAGAACCTGAACCTGCCATTGGACCAGGAAGTTCCTCTAACCCTTGGGGTGCACCAACTACCCAGATAGTATGTCATCCTGAGCATAACACTTCCACTGCATTGCCATTGTCTGCCTACTCCTCTTCAATTCCTGTCATCCCTGTCCAACCCCCCCAACCTCTACCACCTCATTGCACCTCTTCACCTGATCCCTCTGACAGTGAAGAATCTGACAAAGACATGTCTTCCAAACCCACTGAGATCAAGATTAGCATCCCAGCTGATTATGATGGAGACTCTGCCACTGCTGAGTCTTGGATACTTTCTGTAGACACCTACCTTCTTATCAACAAAGAAATCTACACTACTGATGACAGACAAATTGCTTTTGCCCTGTCATACATGAAGAAGGACTCTGCTCTTGCCTGGGCCACTGTTGTTTGCCAGGAAGCTATAAACAAGTCCCCTCCTTCTTTTGGATCCTACAAAGACTTTAAAGCCTCTTTCCAGATGGCTTTCAAACTTGTAGATTCTTCTGCTGATGCCATGAAGAAACTTGTTGCTTTGTAACAGAATACTATCTCTGACCTGCCTAAATATATATCTGAATTCTGTATTCTATCCACTACCACTGCACTCACCAATGACCTTGTACTCATTGGTCTATTTGAACAAGGCCTCCATCAGTACCATAGCTCTAGAATTGTTACAATTTCTTATCTTATCTTATCTTATCAAGTCACATGACCACTATCACATGACCATGGGACATGTCACCTGACCAAGTCTAGGTCAATCCCTTTCACTTTATTCACACTTGTTCCAGACCCTTATCTCCATGCTTCTTTAATTACCATTGCTCTAAGCTTTTATCTCTAATTCTGCTCTACAGTGATGTCATTACCTTAGTAAGTCTTCATATGCCTGCCCTAGAGTACCCTGTAGTATATAAACCTGAATACATTAATGACTGGACTTCAGTCAAGTCCTGGTTGATATCCCCACATCATTCTCTTGTCTCTAGCAAGTACTATTGAGTGGTAGCCAAAGCCTTAAGTGGTGTATGTTGCCAACATTAGGACTTGACTGTACTTGCTTTCCCTACCACTCTACTCTCTTACCTTGCCATTGTTCACAACAACCCCAGACCCTAGAGGCAAAGGGACCTACTATATCTTCACACATTCACTCACACACTTGTGCTCTCTTCACTTTTATGTATACCCTCACCATAAGCGAGTGAAGGTCAACCAAGCCTTAAGCTGGTTGTCAAGGGGTGGGCTCAAGAGCCCTTAATCAGTTTAAACACTGCCTCCACACATTTCACCTTCAAAGGAGCGTAGGCTCATGTCCACATGAGGCACATTTGTTATAGAATCACTACTACACATTTGGTCATTGTCGAAAGAGTGGTCTTGTGCCCAATGACCCAAATTATCTACAAATTTCAAAGACTCTAGTCAGGTGGCTATTGACCTGATAGAGTAGTTGCTGGAGTTGACAAGGTCCTCGCAACCCTTATATGATTTTGGATGTTCCCAAACCCTTTCCCCAAATCTGAAGAGATCAAGGCTCACCTCCACTCTGAGGAAACCATCATCACACCTGATTATGAATACAACTGGGAATACTCTTTTGACCCGAACGACAGGTACATAGATCAAACTGGAAGGTTCCATTGGTGGAACAGACAATATGCACAAAGAGCCAGATCTCTCTCCACCTTAGGAAGGAGATTCTCAAGGACCCCTGAGTCAGAAATGATCTCAGGCTCAGAACTATCTCCCTATCCAGGGCAAGAAGACAAAGATGGGTGGATTCATTACCATCCAAATGAAAATGAAGATTTGTACCAAACCCCTATGCCAGTACCACTAGTCAATATCTTTGAAGATATTGACTTCCTCCCCTACCTCTTAGATAGGATTAGGGAGGACGAACTGTTTGACGAAGCCCTTTTACAAGCACACAGCATCCCAGAAGACCAAGCTCTAGCCTTCAGAGCAAGGGTCTTATAAGTTCAACTTTATGACAATCCACATCCTGCCATCCTAGAAGCAATCAACATACTTGAAGAAGTAAGAGAAGGATTACAAAATCTTCAAGACCTTTGCACACCTTCCCCCTCTCCCACATCCAAACTGGAATTAGTACTGGTTCCACAAGAACAACACCATGTTGCAGAACCAATACCAGGACCCACTCCCCTTTGACAACTCCAAGATAGACAACTCTTTCAAGCACCACCTTGAAGACCAGCCCTCATCCCCTGACCAAATCAGCCCATCTCCTCCTGCACCCGCTCCCACACTAATAGCAACTGCTGAAGAAGTCCAGCACCTTATTGATCTGATCAACAATCTTCAAGCCCCTGCTGATACCATGAAAAAGCTTGTCACTTTGCAACAGAACACTGTCTCTGATTTGCACAAATATGTATCCAAATTTTGCATCTTATCCACGACAGCTGCCCTCACCAACAACCTCACCCTCATCAGCCTCTTTGAACAAGGCCTTCATCAGTATTACTGCTCTAGGATGGCTGAACTGGAAACCATGCCAAAGAAGATTTCTGACTGGTATTCAAAGGTGGAGCAGTTTGAAGCCAATAGGATTTGAATGGCTCCCAGAGTTACCACCACCACTTGAACTATCCCCACTCGCACTTTTTTCCCAAAGATCATTCACTCCTCACACCCCCACTAGGGATCTCAATGCCATGGACATCAATGCCCTGAATCTGTCCTCTGATGAATGAAAGCAATGCCTAGATAACAAGCTATGCTTCATTTGTAAGCAAAGTGGCTGGTCTACTAGGAACCACCCAAATCACAACAAGTGGCACCCTGTTACTTTTTCCTTCGCTTCAATGACCCCTGAGCAGAGGAACTATCCAATTGTGGACAAGGAAATGCTCGCAATCATTCTCGCCTTGTAACAATGGCAGCATTACCTTGAGGGGGCAGAAGAATTTGAAGTCTGGATGGACCATGCCAACCTCTGGTACTTCATGATGAAACAAGACCTGAATCATCGACAAGCTAGATGATCACAATGGCTGTCTAGATTTAATTACATCCTTGTAAACAAGCCTGAATCCCAAATGGGAAAAGCAGATGCTCTCTCTTGATGAGAGGATCATACCATGGGCATCGATAAGGAGGTTCTATGTGAGGAGGCACTCACAAAGAGGCACAACGTCTCACAAAGAATAAGAGATCAAAGGAGAACTGTTGAGGTGACAGTTCAGGCAGGGGCAAGTCCAGAGTACAGGAGGTGGAATTGCGCAGGTCTAGCTTGGATTACAAGCGAGGTAGATCTACTACTTTATAGTCCTATAATGCACACATGGACCAAGCTAAGGGTAGGCATAGAAAGTGACAGAAGGTGAAAGAACTACTGCGGGTGGCTATGAGGATCATGACAGTGTGTGAGAGAACACTGTTAGGAGATAATTGTCCAGATGAAGAGGATTAAGTAAAAATGGAAACAGTGAAAGAGTAATCAAACTCGTCAAGGGAGAAAATGACAAGAAATTGTAAGTATCTGGCATGTGGATGTGGATACATGAATGAAATGTGTTCAGAGATAAGGAGAAGGCCAGGGTATAAGGAGAAAATCATAACAGGACCGGATTCTGGACTTCCTAATGCATTCCTGGACTTCTGCACACAATGCAGACAGTGATGGAAGGCTAGAACCAGGCATTCAGGCTTATACTGGGTGTTCTAACACAAAGAAGAGTGGAAAACTCCATTAGATAACTAATGACATGCCTATGTAGTGCTCAGCTAACATAAAACAATATTAAATAAGTAAAAATAGCCACACCAGTCTAAAACAACATAAACTGGTCACAAACAAACATACCTGGCTGTCGGAATACCAGTGGACATCATCAGGAAGAGATACTAGCCAGTATAAACCAAGTCAGGCCGGTTGCAGCACATGCCAGTCATGTAGGGAGCCAAAACCAGCTGTAAACATGCCAGGAAACTGGCTGGTCTACCAGTATAGTACTGGCTTGACCAGCATAGCGCTGTGTGAGTACCAGTAAATGGCACAAGAAAGTGATGCCTGCTGGTATAAGCTAAGTCTTGCCAGTTGCTGCATAAGCCAGTCATGTAGGGGATCAAAACCAGCTGGAAGTATACTGGGAAACTGGCCAGTCGACCAGTAAAGTACCAGCTTGACTGGCATAGCATTGTGTGAGTACTGGCTTGATCACAGTATTGTCAGGCACCCTATAAAGCCTGAATACACATGCAGGGAACTATAGTTCCCTATAGCACAGCATAGGAGCTGTGTTCTGAGACAAGCATTACAAATGTACAATGAAGATGAGTAATACTATAAAAGAGTTCTGGGTCTGGGTATAACAAAATACCAGTCTGAGCACAGGTTGGTCCATGTAGAGAAATGGAGCTCCAAGTGTGAAGGAATAGAGATGGACTAAGGGAGTCAGAGTTGGCTGGATGTGGCCGGAGTTGACAGGAGTTGGGGCCAAAGGGGTTGGAGATGGATGGAATGGCATGGGATATGACAGGGTGGAAGAATGCATGGTGGAATTGTGGGAGAATTTGGCAGTGGGGAGTAAAGTACTCCAGGTACCAGGGTGTCCTTGACAAAAGATTCATAGATAAACTTTGAGTTCCTAATTGGCTCGCTCAGTTTGGCCATCTGTCTGTGAGTGGTAGGTGGATGACAGTTTGATATCATACTAGAGAAGTCAGGCTAGCTCTTTGGTGAAGAAAGAGGCAAACTGAGGACCTCTGTCAGAGATGCAGGAGTCATGAAGACCAAATCTGGGGAAGATATGTTGGAAAAAGAGTGAGGCTACCCCTGCAGCAGAGATGTTTTTCGTGCAGGGGAGGAGGATTACCCCCTTTGTAAGACCATGGTTGACCACAACCAGGATGGAGTCAAAGCCATTGGAAGGAGGGAGATCAGCAATAAAATCCATGGAGATTTGCTAGAAGGGATGGATCACAGTGATGGGAGAGGTGAAAGAGGAGGAATGGTGGGATGGGTGTTTGGCTTGGAGGATTGGCAAACAGCACATCCAGCAATAAAGTGGGATATAAAAGAGCACATGCCTGGCCACCAATATTCGCAAGAAAGGCAAGCATAAGTGTGGAAGAGGCCCTCATGGCCCCTGAAGGGAGAGGAGTAAAGGGAAGAGATAAGCTCATGTTGGGCATCAGGAGGGATAAAAAGGCAGCCCTTGTAGTAGAGGTGGGGGGCATTGTAATGCCAGTCTGTGAGGGAGAAGTAGGGAAAGTGGGGGAGGGATCTTTCCATGGCATGTAATACTTTGAGAACAAGTGGATCATTGGCAGAGGAGTTAGCAATTTTAGATGTGAGTGTGAGGTTGAGTGCAGAGATGATTTTGGGGCCAGGTAAGATGGGGTGGATGTTGTCAGAATGTGTCAACATTATGACAGCAGGATAGAGTATCTGCTGGAGTCATGGTGGTTCTGGGGAGAACAGTCCAGAGGAGATGATACTCCTGAAGGAAGAGGATCCAGCAAGCTCAGCAATGTGAGAGCTTTTGAGGGGCTTTCATGAAAGAGAGATTCTTGTGATTGGTAAAAATAGTGACTGGATGCTCAGTGCCTAAGAGATACCATTGCCATTCCTCCAAGGCATCAATGACAGCCAGGAGTTTGCAATCATATACAGTGACTGAAAAAACTGTTGCAATGTTTGACTTCAATCCAGTGCATGAAGTGCACTGCAATCATATGTGGGAATTTCGCTTAGCTTTGGTGTGACAAATTAATCTACATACTCTTGGTTACATAATTGCCCCCTAGGTCATGTGATTCCATTCAGACCCTGCCAAGATATAGCCATTACAAAACAGTCACCTCATTGCAACAGTTTATTCACTTTTGGTATTGAACCATTATTAGTACTTGGTATGGCCTCCTTTTGCTTTAAGCACTGCCTCAATCCTTCTGGGCATGCTTTCAATCAACTTCTGACACTCCTCCACTGGTATTCTATCCCATTCCACTTGAATCCTCTCCCA
>JBBPKI010000431.1:0-24373 GCA_038089155.1 Nevesoporus exiguus
TGGCTTTGTTTGGATCCAGTCATAGATGTGCCTTGCATGGTCGGGATGTACTGATTGGGAATGGCAAAGGGAAGCTGGATGTTTTCAAGTTCTCTCTCATTGAGGAACTGTTGTCTGAATTGTCTAATGGGTGTGTTAGCATGGTGTGAAGGATGTGGATTGATTGCTGATGGCTAGATCTGAAATGATCAACCACTTGAGGATCTGCTGTGACTGTGAGGCATTGACTATTTGTGTCATATTGCTGGTTGCTGGTAGTCCTCATCGAAGGTAGCGATCTATGTCATTCAAACGACATAGGTGTTGGCAACCTACACTCGTTAGAGCTTTGGTCACTACTAATCAGGCTTGCTGGGATCAAGAGGATGATGCAGGGGAGTCAACCAGGACTTGACTGAAGTCTGGTTGTTGTTTGGATTCAGATTATATATGTACAGAGTAGTTTAGGGCTAGTGTGAGAATACTTACTAAGTACTATGTCATTGTGGAGTGGAAAAAGAGATAAGAGTCTAGACTATTGGTAATTAAGGAAGTGTGTAGATAAGGGTTTTTAGAATGAATGTGATTGAAGTGAGAGGGATTGACCTATACTTGGTCAGGTGACATGTCCCACGGTCACGTGATAGTGGTCATGTGACTTGATAAGATAAGATAAGTGAAGAAATCATAACATTACCCCCTTTCTATGAATTGCATTCCAAGCAATTAAAGGGAACCTGGGAGGGGCTCCATTATGTTCATATATGATGAGAAAAGGGAATTAAAATTTGTTTGAACCATTCTAAGCTTTTGGGTTGGAAAGGTAAAAGTCCTTTATTGCCTTTTTGGCATTAGTGAGGTGGCTTTGAGGTTCCCATGTTTGGTCTTCCTTGTCATAGCCCTTCTAGTGTACTAGGAATTCCAAGGAATGTTCTTTGAGGTGTGAATTAACTATGTAGTCTACCTCAAACTCTGGAATTCCTTCTTGTGTGCCCACAATGGGTTCCAGGGCAACTATGGGTTGGTTTTCAAGGTGTTATTTGTATGGTTTAATTCTTGAAATGTTTATGGTGGGGTAAATTTGCAGGGTGGATGGTAATTTGAAAGTGGACAGCATCAGGGCCTGCAAATGACAAGATTTTGTAAGGGCTGATCCAGTGCTCTGTGAGCTTCTTGGATACTTGATTGAGTTTGATGTTCTCAGTTGATAGCCAGACCATATCTCTGACTACCATATCAGGAACTCTGGTGTGGTGCTTATCTGCTTGTCTTTTCATTGTTTGTTGAGCTTTTTCAAGGGATTCTTTTGCTTGCTCAAGCATCTTGGAAAAGGCAGTAGACATATTTAGATCAATTTTGAGCATCTTTCTGAGATCCTTTATTACTTGGGAAGCAAATTTGGGTCCTCTGTCTGAAATTATGGACTGTGGGAGACCATGGTGCTTCCATACATGATTTTTATATAGCTTAGCTGTTCCTAGGCTAGTAATTGTTTTATTGGTGGGAATAAATTCCACCTCTTTTGAAAATCAGTCTACTATGACTAGAATAGAGTCATAGGTATTTGACAAGGGTAGATCAGTGATAAAGTCTGTGGAGATATCTTCCTGTGGACCTTCTGGAATTGGGTTTGGGATTAGTTCTTTTTCAGGTGCCTTGTTTTCTGGCTTCATTCATGTGCATCTGTTGCACCTTGAACAGTAATCTTTCATTTGGGCTTGAAGGCCATTCCATTGAAAGTATCATTCTACTATTTGCTAGGTTTTCTTGGCACTGCCATGTCTGGCAATTGGAGAATTGTGGTAAAGGGTGATGATATCTTGGTGCAAGTTTTTCTTATCAGGGACAAAGATCCTGTCACCAAGATACAGGATTCTGTTTTTATTTAGAAGGTTAGGCTTGTTTGAGCCTTCCTATTCTTCTTGTGCTTCTATGATTCTTTTGAGAAGTTTCCTTTCTTCTCCTTTGATGATGAAGCCTTGTCTTGTTTGTACTCTTACTCAGTTTTCAAGGATCATTTGTATGCCTTTGTTATCTTTGTTGATGCCAATAGTGTGATCCTCTCGTTGAGAGAGAGCATTAGTCTTTTCCATCTGGGATCCAGGCTTGTTAACTAAGATATAATTGAACCTTAACAGTCATTGTGACCATTGAGCTTGTTTTCGGTTCAGGTCTTGTTTGGTCATGAAGTACTGGAGGTTGGCATGGTCTATTCAGACTTTGAACTTTTCTGCCCCTTTAAGGTAATGCTGCCATTGTTCTAGAGTGAGAATTATGGTGAGCATTTCCTTGTCTGCTATGGGATAGTTTCTCTGCTTGGAGGTCATTGACACAGAGGAGAATGCGACAGGATGCCACTTGTCATTTTGCTTGATTAATAGGACCATGCCTGTGGCAAAATCGGATGTGTTGATCTCGAGGCAGAACTTGCTATTGTTGTCTAGGTAACTGAGTATTGGTGCCATAGTAAATGCCCTATAGACAATGACAATGCCATCCATATCGGCAAATATTTCATTCATCATTTGTTGGAAGGTGGTGGGGGCATTGCATTGACCAAAGAACATGACTAAAGGTTTGTAAGCTCCTGAATGTGAGATGAAAGCAGCTTTCCACTCATCTCCTTCTTTTATTCTTATGTTATTGTACCCCCATCATAAGTCTTATTTGGTAAACAGCTTTGCTCCTTGTAACTTATCTACCAGTTGACTGATTAAGGGGAGTGGATGTTATGGAGCACGTCCTTCTGGACTGCAGACGACAAAGGCTTCTTGCGAGGAGGCACTCATGAAGAGGCACAACGTCTCACAACAAGCAAAGAGGCAAAGGGGAACAGTTGAGGCGACTGTTCAGGCAAAGACAAGTCCAGATCAGAGGAGGTGGAATTGCACAGGTTTAGCTTGGGTTTTACAGGTGAAGTAGCTAGCTACTTATAGTCCAAGGAGATGCGCACGGACCAAGAGTTAGGGTAGGCATAGAAAGAAATAGAAGGTGATGGAACTACTGCGGATGGCTATGAGGATCACGACAGCGTGCAAGAGAACGCTGTTAGGAGATAATGGTCTGAAGAGGAAAGGGTTACAAGACATAAAGTGAATAGGAAGATGGAGACTCAAAGATAATCATGAAGTGAATGTATTTCCCATGAGGAAAAGGATAGCGGAAAGGAACACACACGGTGAAAAGGAAAAGATGCGGTATTAAGGATAAAATCGTAACACTACCCCATTCGTATGCCTGCTTCCCCGAAGCAGAGTAAAGACTGAGTGGGATGCACACCGACCTGACCCAGTCAGAGCTCAGATACATCCGGATCAGTAAAGAGGCAACCTCTGATGGCGTGTTCAATGCTTCCACAAAGGGGGCAGTAGAGTCTGGGGCAGCATTCCACCATGTGTCCCCAGTTATTGCAAGCGGCGCAATGATGGGTGAGGCATCTAGAGATAGGATGCCCTGGGGTGAAGGAATGGTAGTGGGGACATTGGTAGCAGCGGCAGAAGATGCGGAGGTGTCCGAGTTGTCCACATTGATAGCATCGCGTAGTCAACAAGTCTGCTTGAGAAAGCCTCTCCTCCAAGGTGGGGTCGAGAGGGATGACTCGGGTTGGGGAAGAGATGATGGAGGCATTGGTTGGGAGGTCTCGAGGGGCAGCAGAGATGTAAAGGGTGGAGGCCGATGGTGGTAACTGAGCGACGGGCGATGGAGTGCGTGGAGGAGGCACTATGCGGATGGAAAGCGCAATTGCCTGAGAGACAGGTGATGGGGTGGCTGGAGCGATTGGTGGGGATAGGGAATGAGGTAGAGTGGCTGGGCAACCTAAAACTAGGTCACTTTCTAAATAGTCTGATAATTCGGAGTCTGAAAGGGAATCAAAAATAATCTCGGCAAACTCCCTAAGGGTGGAGAGTGGAAATGAAGTAATGATCTCATCAAAATGATGGTGGTCCATCATATCCAGGGCACGAAGGCGAAGTTGGTCAAGAAGGGTTTCCCTGGCAGCGGAGAAGTCCTCTCTATATGGCATGCGAGGGTGAGAAGTGAAGATTTGAAAGGAAGACGTATGGTGATAGAAAAGGGTTTGTTCCATGAGTTCTACAGTAAATGCGGGGGAATTTTCAGCGATTTGAAGAAGAGGGGGATGATCAAGAACGTGCGCGTAGATGGCAAGATGCTGAAATTGTGGGAGATTTTCCATGAATAATCGTTGTAAGGCCCAGTCAGGGATAGCTGGTCTAGAAGGCGGAGTCTCCAGTCCTCCAGGGGCGAGAGACAGAGCAGGGCGTTCAAGAGGTACTTCCTCGGTAGGGGGAAGAGCTGTCTCAGTAAGGCTAGTGGGCGATGATACAGTGGAGTGGGTTTCAGACATGATGTGGCAGGAGTGAAAGGGATGATGTAGTAAGAATAATGATGAGTATAGTGATAATGGTAGTAAGGCAGATAGCGAAGAAGATTATGGCTGCGATGAGGATCTGATGAGGGGTGAACATTATAGCTCAAGAGGAAAGGGAACTCTTATATTGTCTGAGGAGGACAGGAGCATGACGAAGGTTTCGTTCGGGTTCCCAAGTGTTTTCTGAAGTAGGGTAACCTTTCCACTTGATTAGGTATTGGCAGCGATGAACAGAACCCCAATGAGAGAGTATAGCCTCAATTTCATATTCTTCTTCTCCATCAACAAGATCCAGTGGCGCAGGGACGAAGTTTGGGCCATGCTCCGGCATGGTCCAATAGGAGGATAAGAGGGAGGCGTGGAAAACATTATGAATGCGCCATGTGGGGGGTAGCTTAAGCTGGTACGCCACAGGGGAAAGTACCTTAGTAATCTCAAAGGGTCCCTCCCTTTTTGGAGCAAGCTTCTTTGATGGGTACCTGAGTTTAAGGTTTGTGGCTTCGAGCCAGACCTTGTCTCCAACCTTCCATGGTACGAACTTGGTAGTAAGTCTCTCCTTCATGAGACATTGAGCAGTGGAATGAGCAGCTAGTGCTTCTTTCCGTGCCTCAGCGAGGGTAGAGAGACGTTCTTCTATAGAGGGAACGAAAGACTTTCCTAATGGAGGATAAGCTCTAGGTTCATACCCCATCATGAGGTAGTATGGCGATTGGTGGGTGGATGAATGTGCTGCGGAGTTGTGGGAGAATTCCGCAGTTGGGAGTAAGGTACTCCAGGTACCAGGGCATCCTTGGCAAAAGATCCGAAGATAAACTTTGAGCTCCTGATTGGCTCTCTCAGTTTGGCCATCAGTCTGTGGGTGGTATGCGGAGGAGAGTTTTATATCATACTGGAGGAGTCTAGCTAGTTCCTTAGCGAAGGAGGAGGCGAACTGAGGTCCTCTATCAGAGATGCAGGAGTCGTGAAGTCCAAATCTAGGGAAGATATGCTGGAAAAAGAGTGATGCTACACCAGCAGCAGAGATATTTTTGTTGCAAGGGAGGAGGATCACCCCCTTCGTAAGGCCATGGTTGACCACGACCAAGATGGAGTCAAAGGTGTTAGAGAGGGGGAGGTCTGTGATGAGATCCATGGATAGCTGCTGAAAGGGATGCACAGCAGAGGTAGAGAGAGGCGAAAGAGGTGGTACAGTGGGATGGGTATTCGGCTTGGAGGCTTGGCATACTGTGCATCCAGAAATAAAGCGAGGGATAAAGGAGCGCATGCCGGGCCACCAATAGTCGCAGGAAAGGTGAGCATAAGTATGAAAAAGGCCTTCATGACCCCCACTAGGAGAGGAGTGAAGGGAAGAGATCAGTTCATGGCATGCATCAGGGGGAATAAAAAGACGGCCTTTGTAGTAGAGGTGTGGAGCATCATAATGCCAGTCCACAAGTGAAGAACGAGGGAAAAGGGGAAGGGATTTCTCCATGGCATGCAGGGCTTCTAAGACAAGCGGATCGGAGGCAGAAGAACTGGCGATCTTGGAAACAAGTGCCAGGTCTAAGGCAGAAATGATTTCTGGGTCGGCAAGGATTGGATGAATATTATCGGATGAAGTATCGACGTCGTGGCAGCGGGAAAGTGCATCTGCAGGGGTCATGGCAGTGCCGGGGAGCACGGTCCAGAGAAGGTGATATTCCTGGAGAAAGAGACTCCAGCGAGCCTGGCAACGGGAGAGTTTCTGGGGGGCTTTCATAAAGGAGAGGTTTTTATGATCAGTGAAAATAGTGACAGGGTGTTCCATTCCTAGGAGATACTGCCACCATTCCTCCAAGGCGTCAATAACTGCCAGGAGTTCTCTATCATAAATATCATAGTTTCGTTCTGCATCATTAAGAGTGCGAGAGTAGTAGGCGCACGGATGGGAATCTCCATTAGTATCCTTCTGCATAAGGATAGCTCCAACAGCGATGAGAGATGTGTCTGTCATGAGGAAGAAGGGTTTAGTGGTGTCGGGAAGAATGAGGACGGGAGCAGAAGAGAAGATCTCTTTGAGGCGAAGGAATGCAGTTTGCTGGTCATCTTGCCAGATCCAAGGCTGGGTATTCTTGGTAAGGAGGTTTAGTGGGGCAGCTATGTCAGCGAAGTTGGATATAAATTTGTGGTAGAAGTTGCAAAATCCAAGGAATGAGCGAACGGCTTTGACTGTGGATGGGGGTTGCCACTTGGTGATGGCAGAGAGTTTGACAGGGTCCATGCGTACTTGCCCATTTCCAACAATGATCCCTAAATACTCAATCTCCGGAGCATCAAAGGTGCACTTTGAGAGTTTGAGCGTTAGCCCATGCTCTCGGAGATGAGCTAAAACTCTTCGAGTATGATCAATGTGATCAGGGAGAGTAGAGGAATGTACTCCAAGATCATCCATGAAGATCTCTAACCATCCTTCTGGGGTTATATCACGAAAAATCCAATTCATGAACGCTTGAAAAGTGGGCGGTGAGTTACATTGCCCAAAGAACATAACAGTGGGTTCATATAACCCAAGCAGAGTGATAAACACAGCTTTCCACTGATCTTCCTCGTGGATGCGGATGTTGTTGTATCCCCAACAAATGTCGAACTTGGAGAAGTACTTTGAGTGCTTCATTCGGTCGATGAGGTCGGAGACGAGGGGAAGTGGGTAAGCATTCTTGACAGTATGCTCATTCAAGTACCTGTAATCCTGACAAGGGCGAAGCGATCCATCTTTTTTTGGAACAAAGAAAAGGGGAGAAGCTTGGGGGGATTTGGACTCAACAATTCGTCTAGTGTGAAGATGTTCTTTGATGAAGGCTCTGCAGGCTTCCATCTTGGCCGGATTTAGGGCGTACGCTTTGGCTTGTTTAGGGACGAAGGAGTCTTTAAGCTCGATGACGTGGTCGTAAGGGCGGTGAGGAGGAAGGACATCGTGATTCCTTTCTTCAAAGACATCCGAGAAGTCAGCATATGGCTCAGGAAGAGAGACTTCTTTTTTGACATCTTTCTGGGCGATTTCAGTGGCAATAGTGGTTTTGCATATAGTTTCAGCGTTTAGCCAAGCATTCCTTTCTACCAGTCCTAGCTCAATATTCCTGTTATCATCTAGTCCTAACCATCGGAGGAGATACCATTCAGAGGTGTCTTCATTCATGGGAAGGGGTTCCGTTGGGAAGGAAAGAGTTCTGTTCTTCCAATTGATGGTAGGGTTGCGATCAGCAAGCCAGTTCATCCCTAGAATGATCTGGGGTCTTCCAAGGCCAATAATCATGAAGCGGAGGGTTTCAGTTCGTTCAGGGAAAGCAACGGTGGCATTTGAGAAGAAGCGGATTGTTCCTGCCTGATTGGAAGTTCTGTCTACATTTAGTGCTTGGATAGATTCGGAAAGAGGATGGAAAGGGAGACCAAGTCTTCTGGCTAGTCGGTGGTCAATGAAAGTTCTGGTTGCTCTGCAGTCAATGAGTGCAGTGGTGTCGACGGTTTTCGTCCCATGAGAGAGTTTGATTCAGATACGAATTGATTTCTCAGACTCAGATGATAAGGTTACATGGGCGATATTTTGGAGAGGTAGCATCGACTCATCTCTCCTTCTCAAAAATCCTCAGTTACTTCAGTGATAGAGGCGATGGATTCCTGGACAGGTTCGAAGCTCTGCTTCAGTTCCTGTAGGATCTGCTGGGAAGTCTTTCCTCCGGCTGTGAGGGAGTTGATATATTGCATCAAGTCATTGTTGGGCTGTGTCTGCATAGCACGAATCCTATTGGAGTTGCGAGGGGGGCGAGGTGGAGCAGGGTTTGATTGATTGGGATGGTTCCTAGTGGAACAGCCACTTTGCTTACAAATGAAGCATAGCTTGTTGTCCAAGCATCGCTTTCGTTCATCAGGGGACAGATTCAAGGCATCGATGTCCATGGCGTTAGGATCTCTGGTAGGGGTGTGAGGGGCGAATGATCTTTGGGGAAAAGTGCGGGTAGGGATGGTCCTGGTAGTGGAAGTGGTGACTCTGGGAGCCATTCGAATCCTGTTGGCTTTGAACTGCTCAACCTTAGAGTACCAGTCCGAGATCTTCTTTGGCATGGTTTCTAATCCGGCCATCCTGGCACGATGGTATTGATGCAGGCCTTGTTCAAAAAGGCCGATGAGGGCAAGGTCGTTGGTGAGGGCAGCTGTGGTGGATAGGATACAAAACTTGGATATGTATTTGTGCAGATCAGAGACAGTATTCTGTTGCAAAGCGACAAGCTTCTTCATAGCATCAGCTGATGAATCAACGAGTTTGAAAGCTACCTGGAAGGCAGCTTTAAAGTCTTTGTATGTTCCAAAAGAGGGGGGAGACTTATTCATAGCCTCCTGGCGGACGACAGTAGCCCAGGCAAGGGCGGAATCTTTCTTCATGTAAGAGAGTGCGAATGCAATCTGGCGATCGTCGGAGGTATAGATCTCCTTGTTGATCAGAAGGTAGGTGTCTACAGAGAGAATCCATGACTCAGCGGAGGAGGAATCTCCATCATAGTTGGCAGGGATGCCGATCTTGATTTCAGTAGGCTTTGAAGACATGTCTTTGTCAGAGTCTTCGTTATCAGAAGGTTCTGGGGAAGGAGGGCGACGAGGCGGTTGTGAATGAATCAGCTGGACAGGTATGACAGGTATTGGGGCAGTATAGGCTGAAAGCGGGAGAGCAGCGGAAGTGTTATGCTCAGGACGACATACTGTTTGCAGGATAGATGCGGCCCAAGGGTCAGAAGAACTTCCCGGTCCAATGGCAGGCTCCGGTTCTTCGACTTCGATGGGTTCAGGCTCAGAGGGCTCTCCTCCTCCTCTAGCAATAGATCTCCGGATGGCTTGGTCAAGTAAAGCGTTTCGACGACGCAGTACTTCTGGGGGGTAATTTAGGTTGGGCGACCCAGTAATTCTTCGGGATGGTGACGACGTTTTGACAAGGGGTTCCCTACTCTGATGGCAGGAGGGGAAAAGGGAAAGCTAAACCTTTTGTTACGGAGCACGTCCTTCTGGACTGCAGATGACAAAGGCTTCTTGCAAGGAGGCACTCACGAAGAGGCACAACATCTCACAACGAGCAAAGAGGCAAAGGGGAACAGTTGAGGCGACTGTTCAGGCAAAGACAAGTCCAGATCAGAGGAGGTGGAATTGCGCAGGTTTAGCTTGGGTTTTACAGGTGAAGTAGCTAGCTACTTATAGTCCAAGGAGATGCGCACAGACCAAGAGTTAGGGTAGGCATAGAAAGAAATAGAAGGTGATGGAACTACTGCGGATGGCTATGAGGATCATGACAGCGTGTGAGAGAACGCTGTTAGGAGATAATGGTTCGAAGAGGAAAGGGTTACAAGACATAAAGTGAATAGGAAGATGGAGACTCAAAGATAATCATGAAGTGAACGTATTTCCCATGAGGAAAAGGATAGCGGAAAGGAACACACATGGTGAAAAGGAAAAGATGCGGTATTAAGGATAAAATCGTAACAGTGGATAGTTATTTTTTACCATCCACTCATTAAGGTATCAGTAATCCTGTACCAGCCTCTTTTTCCCATTTTTCTTTGATATGAAGAAGACTGGGGACATTTGGGGGGAGTGTGACAGCCAAATATAACCTTTCTTAGTTTGTTCTTTGACAAATGACTTTAACTCTTCCATTTTGTCTTTGTTCATTGGGATGATTTTTGCCTTTTTTGGTTGAAAGACAGGCTTCAGCTTTATCTCATGATCCCAATGTTTTCAAAGAGGAAGTTGTTCCAACTCTTTCTTACTAAAGACTTCCAGGAAGTGGTGGTACTCTCAAGGGACCATTTCTTCTAGAGTTGGTTTTTTCTTCTTTGGTACTTCAAGATTTTTAATGAACCAGTGCATAGTTGAGGCGTGCTTTAGTTTGTCTTCTTCCTTTGCTAAGTAAGTACCTCTATCTGAGAGCATATAGCAAGATCGTGGACATCTTGCCATCTTCACTTCTTCTATTGTCCAATTGATAGTTGGGTTATGTTTCACTAACCATGTGTATCCTAGGATCATATGATTTTTGCCTAAGTTGGTGACTTCTATGACTAGGCATTCATGATGTCCCTCATAGTCTAGGATGATTTCTGTTTTGTGGGTAACACTTCCTGCAGAATCCTTTGTCCTGTCAACATTAAAGACTGGTATTTCCCTTTCAAGCTTTTCTAAGGGTAATTTGACATGTTTGGCCCATTCTTGGTCTATGAAGACTCTGTTTGCTCCACTATCCAAAAGGGCCTTGCACTGATGTCTTTTGTGCTTGGTAGTGGGGTGTGCAATTGAGATATCCATAAGGATCTCATACTGCACCTTGGTATTTCATAAGAGGATTCATTCTGGGAAACTGTCCTCATAAATATATTTTTTTTGTTTTCTTTGACCAAATTAAGCCTGCATTCCCATGCAGCAAGCTCCTTGCTTGGAGACTTGGTCTCGGTAGATGGTAAATGTACCCTATAAATAGGACTATCTGGTTCTGACTCTAACAAACATTTCCTACAATTCACTTTGTGTCCTTCTCTGAGGAACTTGCATTTGTTGCACTCCTTCTTGGGTTTCGGGCAGTTATGTGCAATGTGACCATCACCAGTGCAGTTATAGCACTTGGAGTTTTTTTGGACCACTTCTACAGTGACTCCCAAAACCGCTGCAATGTTTGACTATTTTGCAGTACTGGAAGTGTAGTAAGTGCAAGCGTGGGAGTATCGCTTAGCTTTGGTTAGATTAAAGGTAGGGGACACCTCTGGCTATCTGCTGATCAAGAAATTACATAATTCAGTTGAGGGGTTGCTGAGATATGGGCATTTCAAAATGACAATACCATTGCAGCGGTTTTGTCACTTTTGTCAAAGAATAGGTATTTCTGATATATCAGTACTTGGTATAGCCTCCTTTTGCCTTAAGCACTGCCTGAATCCTCTTAGGCATGCTTTCAATCAATCCCTGACACTCTGCAGCTGATATCTTCTCCCATTCCACTTGAACCCTTTCCCAAAACTCCTCCATTCCCTTAGGGGGATGTTCATACTCTGCAAGCTTCCTTTTGAGAGAAACCCAGGTATGTTCTATAGGGCTCAAGTCAGGAGACTGTGCAGGCCATACCATGGTCCTAAATTCCTGCTCCTCTAGCCACTCCTTGACCTTTCTATAGGTATGCTTGGGGTCATTATCCTGCTGAAGGATAATGTTGGGAGGATCAAGACCATAGTACTCCAAGGAACTCTGGAGTTTATCCTTCAAAATTTGAATGTATAGGTCCCCATCCATCCTGCCATCAATCTTGGCAGTAAACCCAACTCCATACCAGGTTATACAGCCCCACATCATCAGAGATCCTCCTTTAAACTTGACAGTTCCTTGGACTAGCCTGTCACTAAGTGTTACAATTTCCTATCTTATCTTATCTTATCAAGTCACATGACCACTATCATGTGACCATGGGACATGTCATCTGACCAAGTCTAGGTCAATATCTTTCACTTCATTTACATTAGTTCTAGACCTCTTATCTACATGCTTCCTTAATAACCACTAGTCTAGACTTTTATCTTCTTTTCCACTCCTCACTGACATCATTACTTAGTAAGTATTCTCACAACTGCCCTGAAGTACTTTGTAGTATATAATCTGAATGTTATCAACAACCAGACTTCAGTCAAGTCTTGATTGATTCCCCACATCATCCTCTTGATCTCTAAGCAAGTACTACTTGTGTGATAGCCAAAGCCTTAAGTGGTGTAGGTTGCCAACATTAGGACTTGACTATCAGCTTTCCCAACCACACTTCTTATCACCTTGCTATTGTTTGCAACAACCCCAGATCCTAGGGGCAAAGGGATCTTTATATACTACCCATTTACCTTCTTGCACACTTTTGCTACCCTTTCTTTTATATGTATATCATGGCTATATGCTGGTGAAGGTCAACTAAGCCTTAAGCGGTCATCAAGGGGTGAGCTTAAGAGCTCTTAATTGGTTTAAAGACTGCCTCTGCATATTTCAACTTTGAAGGAGCTTTGGCTTGTGTCTATGTGAGGCACATTCTTTATAGAATCACTACTACACAGTGGCTCACTGGTAAAAGAGTGGTCTTGTGCCCACCAGCCCACTTACCTACAAGTTTTGAAGATGATAGTCTGGTGGCTATTGACCAGATAGAGTGGTTGCTGGAGTTGACAGGTTCTCACAACTTTATATGTTTTTGAATGTTCTTGCAAGATCCCCATAAGTCCAAGGAGATCAAGGTTTGCCTCCCCTCTGAGAAGACTCAAATCAGTACAAACTACAAGTACCACCAACAAGTGTTATTTGACCTAAGCAACAAATACTACAACAAACAAGGAGGTCATCATTACTTTTCCTCCCAACCTTGCACTCCTATGCCCCTAGAAGAAATAGACTCCAAGGTCTCCCTTTTTCCTGCATGAGAAGATCAAAATGGGTGGATTCATTACCAGCCATCCAATCCATGCTATGGAATATCATCACCTTTACAGCAACAAAACCTTTTTGAATGACACAATCTTCAACCCTACTTGATAGACTGCATTAGGGGACAAAGAGAGTTCAACAAAGATATTCTTTATTACTTCAATGTTACTCAAGAGCAAGTGGCTTTTTTCAGAAGACAAATACTTAGTGTCCAATTATATGAGGACCAAAGGCGACCCAATCAAAGAGTTCTAGAACTCCTACAAGACATTGAACAGGGGTTACACAAGTTAGAAGCCCTTAACTGTACACCATTCCCAGCCCCTGATCAGGAACCAGAACCAGTTCCACAAAAAATAAATCACCACATCAAACTAGTACAGGGACCCCCTCCTGTTTGACAACTCTGAGACAGACAACTCCTTTGAGCATCACCTCAAAGACCAACCCTCATCCTCCAACCACATCTCCCCATCTTTGCCAGTACAAGAAGTCATGGCCAGGACTAAGGAAGTAAGAAGTCTTATGGGCACTGCCACCACTCTCTGGGAACAAATTAGAACACTCCAAAGAGCCTTAGGAGTACAAGAAACAAAAAATGTGGAAGTAAAAGTGAACAAAAGAGTAGAAGCAGTACCAGATTCAGGAAGATTCAACAAACAAAAGAACAAATATGATGCTTGGAAATTATGAATATGCCTATATGTAGATGGGAATAAGAAAACATTCAATGACAATAAAAGTACTACAATAGCATTCCTTTCCAGATAGAGCCCAAGAAAGGGGAGAAGGATGTACATGGAGTGGAACAATGGGCCTGCCAGCTACTTACCAGGTTTCTGGAATAAGAAGAACTCTGGCCCTCTTTGGATGGCCTCAAAGACCTATTGGATCAACACTTCAAAGCAATCAACACTGCCAACAAAGCACACAATTGACTGGAAAGATGTTGACAATATGAAAACAAAGATATCCAAACTTTCTTAACAAGGTGGCTAGGCCACTATTATGATACCAAGGCTGACCCAGCAATAAATGATCCAAATGGAGTGAGACTCCTTGAGAAGGCAGTAGATGAAGACATTGTGAGACAAATTGTTGGCAACCTCTACCACTTAAGGCTTTGGTCACCACTAATCAGACTTGCTATAGAGTCAAGAGGAAGATAGAGGGAAATCAACCAGAACTTGACTGAAGTCTGGTTGTTGATGGATTCAGATTTATATACTACTACAAATATTTAGGGCAGGTCTGGAAATACTGACTAAGATACTACATCATTAGTGATGTCATGGTCTAGACTATTGATAATTAAGCACCCATGGGAGATAAGAGTCTAGAATGAGCAGTGATTAAAGAAGCAAGTGTGATGAAAGTGAAAGGTAATGATCTAGACTTGATCATATGAGATATCCCATGGTCACATGCAAGTGATCATGTGACTTGATAAGATAAGATAAGGAATGAAATCATAACATTACCCCCCTTCTATGAATCACTCTATTTCTGTCAAACCTTCCTGGATCTGATACCATCTCTATCTTTTTGGATACTTTTACTTCTACATTCTCTGCTCTCCCCTTCCCTTTGTCTCTCTTCAGCTCAGTGAGTTCTTCTTGAAGAGCTTGGAGCTGATCCAAAAGCAAGCAGATCATTTCAGTGGACATGGCTGGTTTGAGCTCTGGTGCAGGTGGTGATTGGGAGATTCTGTCTGGAGATGATGGTTGATCTTCTGGATGGTTCTCTGATGAATCTTCTATTTCTGAGTTGATGTGGGGGTGCAGATTCCATTACTGGTTCTGCAACGTCTTGTATTTCCTGAGGAGCCTCTATTGGCTCCAGTCCTGGGGTAGGGGAAAAGGATGGCATGCGATTGTTTTGGAGTTCTTGTAATCCTTGTTGTACTTCTTCAAGGATATTGATTGCCCCTAAGATTTGGAGTCTTTGATCTCCGTAGAGCTGTACTTGTAAAACCCTTCCTTGGAAGGCTAGGGCTTGTTCTTCAGGTATTCCATGAATGCAGAGAAGATCTGGGTTAAAGGGTTTGTTTTCCCTGATTTGATCTAGAAGGTATGGGAGGAAGTTGGGGTCTTGGAAGATATCTACTAGTGGTTGGGGTGTTGGAGTTAGGTATCTATTTCTGATTACTCGGATGTGTTGCCAACTGTCTTGATCAGATACTTCTGAGATGTGAAATGATGATTCTCATGAGTTGCTTTCGCTTGAATATCCTCCTTTTGGTACTGGCCACCCTTCTTCTGGTGTGACATCTCTTTGAGCTAAAACTCCATTGTAGAAGTGGTATCGACTGTTGTTGTCGATGTATCCGTTGTTTGGATCAAAAGAAAACTCTCAGTAGTAGTCATAAGCTTGTCTGACTTGAGTTTCTTCTGAGGGGAGGTGAACCTTGATCTCCTTGGACTTAGAGGGATCTCTTGGGAACATTTGTGGTAAAGGAAAAAAGTGTGGACTGTTGTCAACACCAACTTCTACTCAATTGGGACAATAGCCTCTGTGACTCCAGTCTTCAAAAAAGCGTAGGTAATCTGGTTTGTTGGGCATAAGACCACTCTTTTGACGATGGCCAGACATGTAGTAGTAATTCTAGAACAAATGTGCCTCACAGGGACATGAGCCAAAGCTCCTTCAAAATAGAAATGTGCTGAGGCAGTTTTTAAACCAATTAAGTCCTCTTGAGGACACCCCTTGACAATTGGCCTAAAGCTTGATTGACCTTCACCTGCTTATGGTGGGGGGATACATAAAAGGTAAGGAGTGCAAGTGTGCATGAAGGATAAAGAGTGATAGGTACAAGAGATTCCCTTTGCTCCTAGAGTCCAGGGTTGTCACAAATGATGGCGAAGTAAGAGTAGAGTGTGGTGAGGGAAGAGTGATAGTCAAGTCCTAATGTTGGCAACCTATCCAGTTAAGGCTTCGGTCACCACACTTAATAGGCTTGCTAATAGAATTAAGAGGATGAGGAATATCAACCAGGACTTGACTGAAGTCTGGTTGTCAATGGGATTGACTTCTTATACTACTTACATGGTTTAGGGCAAGTGTGTGAGTACTTACTAATCTACTATGTCATGTATGATGTCATAGACCTAGACCAATGGTAATTAAAGAAGCATGTCATGGAATGTTCTAAAATGAGTGGAGATTAATGAAGCGAGTGTGATGAGAGTGAAAGGGAATGATCTAGACTTGATCATGTGAGATGTCCCATGGTCATGTGTAAGTGATCATGTGACTTGATAAGATAAGATAAGGATGAAATCATAACACCTCTGCTTGGTTCCATAATTGATGGATTCTTTGTGCAGATGTACTATAGGAAAGACTTCTTCTCTCTGGTGATGGTTGGTTACATATTCAGTCCAAGGTTCTAGAATGTGACTCAGTGTCCTGCAGGCACTCCACAGGAATTGTCTCAGCAATGTCATGTCTATGCAAACTTGAGAGCTCTCTTCTCAAGATTGCTTATGCTCATCTGAAATCTGAGGGACTTTGCATCTGTCATCATTGACTGAGGGTTACTCATCCAGTGCACCTGGAACAAAGGGCAGCTGTGTCCTGATACTGTCTATCCTATGTTAGGGATCAAGAAGCAGCAATCTGGATGCCTGGCAAGATTGCTTCTCAAACACAGTAGGGAACAGTGACTCTATGAACTCCAGGTAGTGCCAACGTTTTCACAAAGCTTTGAGCCCCTTTGTGTTGCAGTCATGGATTTGGATCAACCATCTCACAATGTCATTGAGAATGGTTACAGCACACAAGCAAATTTCCATGGTGTTATATGGTTCCTGATACTCGTCAAAGTCATTATCACATTCATGCTGCATGTACTTGGTGGGTGGGGCAAGGGACCAAACACCATTTCTGTTAACTGGGGCTTCTGTATCATCCTCAACATGTATTTTTGCATAGGTGCTGCATGTTTTGGGGAAGGTACTCTCATACTTACCCAGCCATCAGGATCTTCTTCTCCTGGATGTGGTGTGTTTCTAGACCAAGAGTTCACTCTGATGCTGAGTGGGAATCAAAACATTGTCAGGGAAATTACTGAGAGTAATATCAACCTCTCTTATGACTCTATGGTGCAGTCAGAGTATCAGTTAGATGAGAACAAGCCAAGCCTTGGAGATTTGTGCAAAGGGACCTACCTGACCATAATGATGTTCTGCTGGTTGCTTTTTTGCCTTCCAAAATCATTGGAAGCAATTGTATCACTTGTCCTTTTCAAAGTCATTATATTAGCCTTTCTGGTCATTTCATAATTTCACTCTAGACAATATCTGCCCACCTTGAGCCTTGGCCCACATCCATCCTGGATTTTACTCCAAAGATTCTCCCTTCAGATATTACTCATGTCCTACATTTTGACATGGTGTACACAACACTTCATTCTATCTAATGGTCCATATCTCAATCTCACCAGATTCAGCTGGCACCCTGGGATATTGTTTACATATTACCTCCTTCTTTACCTCCTCTCAGTCAGATACAGGACTCAACACTATCCCATCAGGTCTGCAATGTTCCTTGATCTCCTCAGACACCCACCTGTCAGGAAATGGCAGTTCAACATGCTCACTGTAGCAGTGACCTTCCAGTGCCTCATACTTTCCCATGGTATCACTTGCCCTATTGGCAGAAGTATTGATGCATTGGCTTTCCTCAATATACTCATTCCAGATGAAACAGACATCTGGATGGTCTGAAAGAAGAGGGTAGCTGATCACATTGTGTATGAGGACAGCATTTCTTGTACACCAACCATACTGATATTCTGTAATGGACATCAGCAGAAGGAGCTCATGGACCTCCTCAAGCAAGCTTGGTTTGGACATGAACAATATAGAGATTTGTACCTTTGGAGTGCACCAGATTGTAGGACTGCTGATGATGCAATCCTGTCAGGATTCACTTATATTCAGTCTGTGATTCTACAAGGCCTTTCTTCTTTTGTTTGCTTTATCTTCACAGAACGCTTTCACTCCAACCAATGAATATGCACAAGAGTACTGTTGTAGCACACTTACAAAGCTCTTTATTGTTTGTCGTGATGGTCATTTTTGTTACCTTCTGCTATCTTTTCATATTGGAGCCTTCTGACATGCTTTCAGAGTTGTATGTAGTACTGAATATGAAAATACCAGTTGATGTCAGATGTGTATTATAGAATATATGTGCGGAAATAGAGGGAGCATGACAGCTGTCGAGATAGATACTCAGTCGTTGTGTGGTACAACAGACTAAGGTGTATTACCTGTTGAGATTGATACTATGTACAGGTGAGCAAAGGTAGGTAGGTATGAAAGCATCTAACTCACCTCAGTCATTGTGTGGTACAACAGACTGAGGTGACTGAGTATGAGACTGGATCTTATATACAGTATTGAATGTATTGTAATCAAAAGCAGTAACAGATGTGCAAGCAAGCAACTTGCCTATCATGCATAGGAAAAGGAGAAAAACATACTACACATAAGGGACTATGTATGTACTCATCAAATGCAGGACGTTTACCTGACGGTCATGACGCTGTAGAGAACTGTGGTTCCCTACATTTGTATTTCAGTTTTATAGGACATCTGACGACATCACACCTCATCCGATGTTATCCCGGTCGTCCCGACGCTATCCCGGTATACCGGATGACTTCCCGGTGCATTTCCGGTCGGGATTGATCCCCTACATGACCGGGTTGCGCAGACACCAGCCAGAGTTGGTTTATACCGGCCAGGATTACTTCCCGGTGTTGTTTTCCAGTACTCTAGTGTCCGAGTATGTTTGTTTGTGACTAGTTTGCATTGTTTTGGGCCGGTTTTACTATTTCTACCTATTTGACATTGTTTTATGTTAGTTGAACACTACATAGACATGTCATTAGTTATCTAATACAGTTTTTCCCCTCCTCCTTCATGTTAGTACGCCCAGTATAAGCTAGAATGCCCAGTCCTAGTCCTCCCTCGCTGTCTGCATTGCACATAGAAGTCTGGGAACGCATTGGAAGTCCGGAGTCTGGTTTCTTTTGGAGAAGGCCCCCATAGAAGTTGTCCACACCAGTGGTATGCTCTTTTTTGTCCATTTCACTACCTATTTCTGGCCATTTGGCATTGCCTTGCAACTCCCTGGGACGAACATATCGCCCCATTACCTTTCTCTTTGTCATATCCTGTCCAACTCTGGCCACTCTGGACCCACTCTGGACCAGTTCCCCTGGTCGCGCGTGCATACTCAACTCCAGACCAACTCCGTTGATCCTCCGGTTCGTTCTCATTCAATATCATAGATCTTGACTTCGGACCTTTTCCATTATGTTTTACCTTGACATCTTTCAGTATGTTCCACTATGACATCTTGAAATTACTAGAGGGAGGCAAGTTGGTAATGAGATCGAGAGAGATCTGTTGGAATGGGCACATAGCAGAGGAGGAGAGAGGTGAAAGAGGGGGGACAGTAGGATGGGTATTAGGCTTAGTGGATTGACAAGTGGCACAGCCAGTGATGAAGCAGGAAATAAAGGAGTGCATGCCCAGCCATCAATAGTCCCTAGACAGATGAGCATAAGTGTGGAAGAGGCCCTCATGGCTGCTGCAGGGAGAGGAATGAAGGGACAATACAAGCTCATGCCTAGCATCCAGGGGAATGAAAAGATGACCTTTGTAATAAAGGTGAGGGGTATCATAATGCCAGTCTGCAAGAGAAGAATGAGGGAAGAGGGGAAGAGACTTCTCTATAGCATGCAATGCTTCTAGGACAAGTGGATCGTTGGCAGATGAACTGGCAATGTTGGAAATGAGTGTCAAGTCCAATGCAGAAATGATTTCAGGATCAGCGAGGATGGGATGGATATTATCAGAGGATGTATCAACATCATGACAGTGGGAGAGCGCATCTGCAGGGGTCATCACTGTTCCAGGGAGGACAGTCCAAAGGAGATGATACTCCTGGAGGAAGAGACTCCAATGAGCTTGATGACATGAAAGTTTCTGTGGGGCTTTCATAAAGGAAAGGTTCTTATGATCAGTGAAAACAGTGACTGGGTGTTCAGTTCCCAAGAGGTACTGTCGCCATTCTTCTAAGGCGTCAATGACAGCTAAGAGCTCATGATCATAGATATCATAATTACATTCAGTGTCATTGAGAGTGTGAGAATAATATACACACGGATGAGAATCGCCATTGGTGTCTTTTTGCATGAGGATGGCTCCCATGGCAATGAGGGAAGCATCTGTCATGAGGTAGAAGGGTTTGGTGGTGTCAGAAAGGGCTAGAACAGGGGCAGAGGAGAAGATATTCTTGAGCTGAAGGAAAGTGGTTTGTTGAGCATTCTGCCAAATCCACAGCTGAGCATTCTTGGTAAAGAGGTTGAGAGGCACAGTGATATCGGTGAAGTTGGGGATAAACTTTCTGTAGAAGTTGCAAAAGCTGAGGAAAGAGCGAACTGCTTTGACAGTGGATGGGGGTTGCCACCTGGCAATGGCCAAGAGTTTGACAGGATCCATATGAACTTGTCCATTCCCTATGATGATACCAAGGTACTCAATTTCTGGGGTGTCAAAGGTACATTTGGAGAGTTTGAGTGTAAGCCCATGCTCTTGGAGACATGCAAGAACTTTGTGAGTGCAGTCAACATGATCTGGGAGGGTAGAGGAATGGACTCCAAGGTCATCCATGATGATCTCAAGCCATCCTTCTGGGGTGATGTCTTGAAAGACCCAGTTCATGAATGCTTGAAAAGTAGGTGGCGAATTACACTGTCCAAAGAACATAACAGTTGGTTCATAGAGACCAATTTGGGTGATGAATGCCGCTTTCCATTGGTCTTCTTCATGAATATGGATGTTATTGTATCCCCATCAAATATCAAACTTGGAGAAGTACTTAGAGTGTTTCATTCAATCAATGAGGTTGGAGACAAGGGGAAGTGGATAGGCATTCTTGATAGTATGTTCATTCAGGTACCTATAGTCCTGACAAGGGTGAAGCAAACCATCTTTCTTTGGAACAAAGAAAAGGGGTGAAGCCTGGGGCAACTTGGATTCAACAATATGTCCAGTGCAAAGGTGCTCTTCAATGAAAGTTCTGCAAGCTTCCATTTCAGCTGGATTCAGGGCATAAGCCTTGGCTCGTTTGGGGACAAAGGAGTCCTTTAGTTTGATTACATGATCATAGGGGTGATGTGGTGGAAGAACATCATGGTTCTTTTCCTTGAAGACATCAGAGAAGTCAGAGTATGGTCCAGGAAGAGTCACTTTCTTCTTGACATTCTGCTGAGCAATCTCAGTAGCGATGGTGGTTTTGCAGATTGTTTCAGTGGAGAGCCAAGCGTTTCTGTCTTGAAGATCTAATTCTATATTTCTGTTGGTGTCTAAGCCTAACCATTGGAGAAGATATCATTCTGGGATTTCATCATGCATGGGGAGGGGATCCTCAGGAAAGGAAAGGGTTCTATTCTTCCAGTCGATGGTAGGGTTGCAGTTGGCAAGCCAGTTCATTCCTAAAATGATTTGTGGTCTACTGAGACTGATGATTATGAAGCGAAGTTTTTCAGTTCGTTCTGGGAAGGTAATGGTGGCAGTGGTATAGAAACAGATGGTTCCGGTTTGGTTCTGAGTTCCATCCATGTTTAAGGCTTGTATGGATTTGGAAAGGTGATGGAAAGGGAGGCCAAGTCTCTTGGCTAGTTGGTGATCTATGAAAGTTCCGGTGGCTCTGCAATTAATAAGTGCGGAGGTGTCGACAGTTTTTGTCCCATGAGAGAGTTTAATTCGAATACAAATGGACTTTTCTGATTCAGATGACAATATTACATGGGTGATTCTATGGAGAGAAAGTGTCAACTCATCTCTCCATCTCAAAAATCCTCAGTGATTTCTGTAATGGAGGTGATGGATTCTTGAACCAGTTCGAAGCTTTGCTTCAACTCCTGGAGAATCTGCTCCATGGTCTTCCCTCCAGCAGTGAGAGAATTGATGTATTGCGTAAGGTTGTTGCTGGGCTGTGTCTGTACAGCATGGATCCTATTTGGGTTGTGAGAGGGGCAAGGCAGGGGGGAAGAGCTTGACTGATTGGGATGGTTCCTGGTGGAACAGCCACTTTGCTTACAGATGAAGCACAGCTTATTGTCCAGGCATCACTTTCATTCATCTGGGGATAGATTCAGGGCATCAATGTCCATGGCATTGGGATCCCTGGTGGGAGTGGTGTGAGGGGCAAAAGATCATTGTGGGAAGGTATGATTGGGGGTGGTTCTAGTGGTGGTGGTGACTTTAGGAGCCATCCGAATTCAATTGGCTTCAAATTGCTCAACCTTAGAGTACCAGTCAGAGATCTTCTTTGGCATGGTTTCCAATCCAGCAATTCTAGAACAATGGTACTGGTGAAGTGCTTGCTCAAACAGGCCAATGAGGGCGAGGTCATTAGTAAGAGCAGCTGTGGTGGACAGGATGTGAAATTCAGAGACATATTTATGCAAGTCAGATGTGGTATTTTGTCTTAAGGCTACAAGCTTCTTCATGGCATCAGCAGAGGAATCTATGAGCTTGAAGGCTGTCTGAAAGGCGGTCTTGAAATCCTTGTATGTTTCAAAGGAAGGGGAAGACTTATTCATAGCCTCCTGGTGGATAACAGTGGCCCAGGCGAGGGCAGATTCTGTCTTCATATATGACAGGGCAAAAGCAACTTGCCTGTCATTGCTTGTATAGATTTCTTTATTGATCAGCGGATATATATCCACAGAGAGTATCCAGAACTCAGTGGTGGAAGAATCTCCATTGTAATCTGCAGGGACACTGATCTTTATCTCAGTGGGTTTGGAAGACATGTTGTCATCAGAATCTTCCTGATCAGAAGGGTCAGGTGAGGGAGAGCAATAAGGAGGGTGCGATTGAACTGGTTGAATGGGGACAACAGGAATGGGGGCATTATAGGCTGAAAGCAGAAGAGGTGCAATGGTGTTTGATTCAGGTCAATGTGCAGGTGCAGGTGGGGCAGTGGCAGCCCAAGGGTCAGATAGACTTCCTGGTCCAGGGATTGGTCCGACGTCTATGTCAATGGGTTCTGAAGGATCTTGTTCTGGTTCAGAGAGTAACAATTCAAGTAGTCTGTATCAGCGACAGCGTGAAGGAACTGGTTGTTGCTGTGGTTGCTGTGAAGATCCGGAGATTCTTCAGGATGATGTTGTGACAAGTAATTCCCTACTCCATTGTCAGGGGGGGAAAGAGGAAAGCTAGACCTTTTGTTATGGAGCACGTCCTTCTGGACTGTGAACAGCAAGAGTTCTTTTGTGAGGAGGCACTCACAGAGAGGTGCAGCATCTCACAACAAACAAAGAAGTAGAGAGGCACAATTGAACAGTTGAGGCGACTGTTCAGGCAGGAGCAAGTCCAGACTTAAAGGAGGTGGAATTGCACAGGTCTAGCTTGAGGTTTACAAGCAAAGTAGCTAGCTACTTATAGTCCAAAGGGATGCACACAGACCAAGTGTAGGGCTGGCATAGAAAGGAATAGAAGGTAATAGAAAGGAGCTGAATAGGAAGGAGCTATCGCAGTGGATGGTAGGGATTATGACAGCATGCAAGAGAATGCTGTTAGGAGATAGAGTCCAAAGGGGTAAGACTTAAGTAAGAATGGAGACAGTGAAAGAATAGTCAAACTTGTCAAGGGAGAAAGTAACAAGAAAGTGTAGATACTTTGCATGAGGATGTGGATACATGAATGGAATGGACTTAGATATAAGAAGAAGGCCCAGATGAAGAGATAAAATTGTAACAGTACCCCCTTTGTAGCCTCACAGCACCACTGTTGGCAACCTAAACCCTTGAGGCTTCAGTCACTACTAATCAGGCTTGCTAAGAGGTCAAGAGGAAGTTCAGGGAGAATCAACCAGGACTTGACTAAAGTCCAGTCGTCAATGGGATTGACTTCTTATACTACTTACATGGTTTAGGGCAAGTGTGTGACTACTTACTAATCTACTACATCATGTATGATGTCATAGACCTAGACCAACAGTAATTAAAGAAGCATGTCATAGAGTGTTCTGGAATGAGTGGAGATTAATAAAGCGAGTGTGATGAAAGTGAAAGGGAATGATCTAGACTTGATCATGTGAGATATCCCATGGTCACATGCAAGTGATCATGTGACTTGATAAGATAAGATAAGGGATGAAATCATAACATTATCCCCCTCCTATCAATCACATTCCAGGCGATTGAAGGGAATCTGAGAGGGTTCTGTCACATTAGAATAGGATTGAAAAAGTTCATCAAAGTCCATTTGAAGCATCCTCAACTTTCAAGGTGCTGATGGGTTTAATAAATACAGTGACTCCCAAAACCGCTGCAATGTTTGACTATTTTGTAGTACTGGAAGTGTAGTAAGTGCAAGCGTGGGAGTATCGCTTAGCTTTGGTTAGGGGAAAGGTAGGGGACACCTCTGGCTATCTGCCGATCAAGAAATTACATAATTCGGTTCAGGGGTTGCTGAGATATGGACATTTCAAAATGACAATACCATTGCAGCGGTTTTGTCACTTTTGTCAAAG
>JBBPKI010000432.1:0-24364 GCA_038089155.1 Nevesoporus exiguus
CTCCTTGAGCTTGTTGAGGACGATCCACTGCGCATCAGAACCCAGAGGCAATCTAAGAGGAGGGTTGGCTTCGCGAGAGATGCTGATCAATGCGCGACTGACTATCAATGGCGCACTCGTCAGTAGTATGCCAGCGTAAGGATTCTACAACAGTCAACGTACGCTTCACAGCATCCCCAGTCGGCGGGTGAGCCTTGATGAGTTCGCGCATCTTGTTAGCAGGGCTGTCAGGGCTGTCATAGGCAGGCAGGAAGGGGCGGTCGACCATGCTGCTCTTTGACCATTCCGTCCTCACACCTCCAGGCTGAAGAATGATCACTTTGATGTTCCATTCGGGACAGAGTTCTTTTTGGAGGCCCTCGCTAAACCCTTCCAGTGCTGTGAATCACATTCAGCCGCGAGGTTCTTCTTTTTAACAACAGACAGCCGAGACGTACCAAACTTGCTTGCAGAGTAGAAGGCAAGCGTGGAGTATCCGATGAAACCACCGACGGAAGAGACGTTGATGATACGGCCAGCGGGGGTGTTGTTTTCGCGGAAGTACTTCACAGCCTGGAAACAACATTAGATGCACCATGCATTTGATCCACAAGGTAAAGACCCACCACGCGGCTAATGCGAACAGCGCCCCAGAAGTTGACCTCGAATTGATTGCGCGCCTCTTCGTCAGTCGTGCCCTCGACGACGCTGTTCAAGCCGTACCCGGCATTGTTGACGACGACGTCAATACGGCCAAAGTGGTTGTGGACCTTTTCGAAGAGGGACTCAGCGCTGTGGGAGGGGTTTCCGACGTCGTATTCGACAACGAGGAGCTTATCGGAGGGGTAGGTTGCAGAGAGCCCAGAGACGCTGGATGCTTTGCGCGTGATCGCTGCGACACGTTCGCCAGCCTCGATCACCTCCTTGACAGAGGCTTGACCAATACCAGTAGAAGTGCCAGTGACTGTTTGACATGGCGTCGATCAGGAGACGCAAGAGCACCGGACCGAGATCGACTTACTGAGCCAAACACGGGAATCAGACATGAAGATCGTGAATGAGTCTTTTGAGGGAAGAATTGTGATGCGAGCGGATGTTGGTCATTGTGGTGTGCTTGAACGGGCCTTTTATCTACTCTCTGGAATGCTGACACAGCCGTTCGTCAACACTTCGAAGTTTTGCCTAGAAAAGGCATGTAGGGACATGGCCGGATGCGAGAGTCGCTCCTAGCGATCTGCCGGCACTGGGTCATCGGCATCCACTGTTCTAGTGCTTTCCAATACATTCTGTCATAACCAGTAGTAAGCGTGCCCCATCGAATCATCTCCAGGATACTTGTCATCAGCGCTGACCAGTGAGTACTTGGGCCTCGAGTCACGTCAGTCACTTTTGGTCAGAAAATTAAACAGAGAAGCTTCGATCAAAAATGCTCTCTCCAATTTGTACTAGGCTTTGATAGCGAAGGAGCCGATGCCGTGACGTGCACGGCACCACTCCGTTCGAGCCGCACGTTCCTCCAAGGACCTACTTTCACACATCGGACGCACCGCGAAGCGCTGACTGCATGACACAATGCAGGATTACTCAACTACTCCAAAGCATCTGACGTTCGTGTTAGGTCCTTGGCAGGGACAGGATCACATTCAGAAGAACAAGCTACCAAGCCGGTGGTAAACTTAGTGTTCCGGCACTCCCAAAGCGGACGCTACTAAGGTGTCCTCGCCTGCCCTGCTCTGCGAGCGGATAATTCTCATCCAGTGCTATGGTTCGAAGTGATGCCACCACGCAGTAGCTTGTACTTTGTCTTGTATGTATAGCCTGTGACGGTCAACATCCCCCTGATACAGGGGCTATCATGGTAAAGCTCGATGCGTCAAGAAGCTCGAATTCTCGTAAACGCATCTCGTTCAATGACGTGGAAGTGAAGAACGACTGCTCGGTTCCACCATTTCTTGCAGTATCTGGGCTCGCTGGAGCCTGTCTGACTAAGATGGCATCGAATTTCCAACGGTCATTTCCATCCATCCCCGAAGTATGATGGGTGACTTGACATATAATCCTGAGCTTGACCAGCCATCTTCGATGCAATCGCCGTGAAAACACCAAACCCGAAGTCGCCGGTGTCAGATGTCGGAGAATTCATTAGTTAGCGGTGGCAAGTGCGGGATGAGACGAATACCAGAGCATTCAATGAGAAACTACAAGCAATGAGACGAGCACAATACCGACCGTGAAGGCATGGCTAATGCCACTACTTTAAGGCGATTGCCTCACAGACGTGGGCACGCAGGCACGCCAAAAATGGGACGGATCGGGGCGAAAACTGCATTTCTACAGGAAAGACACGAGCATGAGCGAGACAAAATTGAAGATAGTTGGGCTATTCGAACTCGTTGACTACCATAATTTGACCCTGTCTGGTGTTCGCCGATATTCGTCTGCGCAAGCAATGGTGGTGGTAGAGTCCAACTCCTCACGCGTGCCCAGGCGCAACATGGGTTACCAAACTCCAGTGGGAAATCAAGGGAAACCCATATCTATCGCTGCTGTTGCACCGTTCGTTCGATTTTTTTTGATTGACGACTTGTAGGTGGCATCCAGGCTAGGGCGACAACGGCGGAAATGAGCATGAATGCTGCGTTGAATCGCTCTGATACATGGCAGAGCATATTTTTGAACATAAGAGGGGTGGTCAGTACCTGAGGAGATATCCGAGGGCGAAGCGGTGATAATGACGAAAGAGTCGAGTGATATCAGTCACTCTCAGGTATCGTTCGGTGGAAGGAGATCAAGGTCGATATGCATATACATTGGCCAATTGCGTTCCTCGACGAAAGCGATGACGCTAACAGACGCGGGGAGGGTTAGAGGCGTTTTCTGCGGTGTTGGAGGGTTGCAAGATGGATGAATTGCCGGCAGAACGAATTGGGTACTTACTCGAGGTGGTCTCACGTAGAAAGCGGAAAGCCCATCATTGACAAATCCACACGGCAACAGAGTTGCCTTTTTGGGTGAGTCAACGCATCTCACGTGCTTACTTATACTATCCCGTATAGTGCATTCGGCAGTCATGGGCAGTCGGCACTTTTTCGAAAAAACACACTTCTCCAGCTCATTACCGGTATCCATTGTATCCATACTCCACTGTAGGCCAATGCGAACCGCTACAAAGTTGAACGGGGTCACCACGAGCTCAAATCGTTGAGATAGGTCAAGAGCCTGTTGTCACACACCAATCACGCTGTGGCGCATGCCGACACAGTGCCGCAGCACAGAGTATGAAACCAGCGCTGTGACATAGAGTAACCTTGGTGTGACATCTGTGTACCTGCCGACTGCTCATGCTGCCGACTGCGTTGTAGGGGATAGTACGTGTATACCAGAATCGGGCTGTTCTCCAACAGAGATCGAGTGGACGGCTATGAACGATTCGCCACACTCACAGGATCACGGCACGTCCGATAGCGGTTCAGTCACCAGACCATCTCTGCTGACCAGATCGAACGCGCAATAGTGCATAGAATACGACCAATTTTGATACCCCTTGAATCATAGAACGCCAACCGTGCGTACTCTATCTAGAATACTAGCCAGCGGGAAGCTCTTCCGAAACTGCACGTCGATCATGCTGTCTGCTGCCACCCGCTTGTGGTCCACCACGCGCTGATCACCACTGTCGGTCTGAACAACAGTGCACCGATAAGACGGAGGGGGCAATCAAGGTTCAGGAATCGACGGTGCCGGGCCATAACTATTTCCTCCACAGAGCCGCACTTCCAGCAACGGACAGCACCCGTAAGTTATCATTTTCTACAGGATACAAAACATCTCATAGTCTGTTCGTATCGCATACACGTCCCTGGTGCACGCACATTGTGGTTCACGTCCCGCACCTCAGCTCGTCCTAATTCCCCATGAGGTAGATACGTAGGTCCCCGCTGCGCATGCGGTAGTACCCAGCTATAGCACATGTGCAGTGTTGTTTTAATTAAATAATTGAAAAAAGTAACTTGGACAAAAAGGACAACGACGTGCTCCAGGGATCATTGGTTGCAATGTTTACATGGCACGATGGCCATAGTAATCAAATGGTCTCGTTCAGGTTATTCCCTTTCTCACTGGCGGTGTGTTCACATTTGGTGAGCTCATTACGGGGTTCCTTAACGGTTTCGTTGAGGGATACGATGTTGCTACCTAGTAATAGTGAGTCCTAGCGGAGTGCAAATTGAGGTGGGGGTCGACATACTCGAGGTTTTCTCTTGTGCACGCAGTGACTGGATAAGGCTGTTCATTTCCTGAATTGTTTGTGGACATTCAGCGAGCTGTGTTTGCGGCTCTTGCACGAGTTTCGCCGGTGTCACTGCCTCCTGGATATGGGATGACGGTGTACGATTCAGTGAGAACTCATATAACGGGTATCTTGATGTGAGAGCACTTACAACAGTACTAGTGTCAATGGAGGACGTGGGAAACACATCACGGAGGTTGTGAAGAAACATAGAACCTTCTCCTTCGGTCACGAGCTCATAAGTTGTAGATATAGCCATAGTGGAGATGTCATGGGTGAGCTCGATGACAGACCCAATTTGTTCGTGTGTCATAGTATCCCAAAACGAGATAGTTGAGCCAGCGGAGGCTGCAATGAACGAGTCGTTGCCCGCCAGGGCGATGCATTTAACATCAATGCTGCTGTGAATGGGCCATTCCGAGAGCATTGTCCCAGAGATGGCGTGGAGACAATGGATATTTCCACTTCCAGACAAGGCAAAGAGCCGCTTGCTATCGCTTGCCCAGGTAAGGGGGTTGTTGTGACTTGAATCGACATTGATCGAGAAGTCAACGAGGAGACGGCCCTTCCGACAATCATACACCCGAACAGAGCTGCGTGCCCATGTGGCTGTAGTAACGAGAAACCCGTCAGGCGAAAATTTCGTGGCGGCCAGCGAGTAGTCGTGTTCCCATGGGCCGAGTAGTCGCTCGCCAGTCGAGAGCGACCAGACACAGGCAGTGTAATCATTCGATCCGGTCGCGATTTGAGTCGCATCTGTGGACACGTCGACTGCACACGTCCATCTGTTGTGTGCTTCGAACTCGGTCACCTTTTCGTGGGTCTCCGCGTTCCACACCTGCACCCCACTTTCCGTCCCGATCACGATCCACCTTCCGTCTCGCGCCACCGCAATACTGAAAATAGGACTTCCTGCGTCGATTGGTGTTCCAACCTCCTTGCCATCTTCCACTCTCCATCGTCGAATCTTCCCTCCATCGTCGCCGCTCACGAAGTGCTTCCCGTCAGCGAAGAATGCGATCCCATATATCCAATCTGGACCGTCAAGGATGATTAGCCTTGCCTCCTTTTGGTGAACAATACCGAAAGAGGTGCTGTTTCCACTCGGCACTTCTGGCATTGTCAGCGTTGCACTCTCACTCTTTTTATCTTTCACCACCTTCGCCTGTCATTGCGTCGGTTTTCTCATCATTATCCCCGGTCGACACTTGTGCTCTCATCTGTGTCGTCTTCTGGATGGTTTCGCCTAGTGCACTGAACGGGTTTTACTTCCAACTTGCGTTGGAAGATATGTGTCTAGGTGTTGGATCAAGGGAAGAGGTATACGTGGTCATTCGATCTTGGCGCGCTTTCAGGTACAATGTCATTCACCTGTCTGTTCATCAAACCAATTCACACACCCTGGGCGCTCCACCTCCTTCCAAGTCCCGACCCATACCCCTTCGCCCACCGTCCGCGAACCCGGTGTGGGATGTTCCATTGTTCACACTATGCACTCCTTTTTATTACCCATATGTCCGTCCCCCTCCTCCTCTCGTTCTTGTATTTACTTTCTACATTGTCGATCCTGCTATAAAATGCCGCGCCCGCATCGCTATCCAGAGGAACCCCCGACACAGGCGGTGTATGCGTCCAAACCGACCCCGCAGGGATCATTCCACTTAGTTATGCTTGATCACCGCTCCAATCAGGTCCTACACAACCAATACATCTGCCCGCAAGGGTGCAGGTCAGAGAGGGAGCCTTTCCTGTTGATCGTCCATCGCAATCTTCCTTTTGTCCAATGTGCTCAGGTTTTAATCACACCCACGGAAATCCCGGTCTTCTTCCCTCTAGTTCGAACTATTTCCTGATACTGTCCATGAAGGGGGGCCCCTTGTACGATCCGTATGGTATGCAAGTGGCAGACCACGATGTCATCGTCAGGTCCGTGTTATTCCTTCCCCCGCTATCCAAGTTCATGTGTCGTGTTCCAGATCAGTGGCTCACCCTACATGCATTTATCATGGAACGGTGACAACGAACATGTCGGGTGGTGGCCTCTTACCGTTCACCTTCATGACCGGGGCAAACGCTGGTAAAGCGGCAGTGATCCGACGCAACTCCTCACGCTACTGGCGGGTGGACTTATCTAGCAATCACACTGAGTCGGATGACGATCATTGAGTGGAGGTTTCCCCTCGTCAACCTGAGATGATTCGGACGGGTCCCTGAAACAACGCGTTATAGATACTTGCAAGTGCGAGTGGATCGAACGAAAACACCTGTTGGATTGGTAGGCGATTAGCCATTCTCGTGCGCATCTGTCGCAGGGAAGTGGACTTCACAACTATTTCTCTGGATGCTTCTTCACGCACTTCTTTCCTACTCTATACAAGAAATTTACCATACTTTGCTTGAATTTGCGGTAGTGGAATGTATCTCGTACGGTGTTTGTAGGTTGATTTCACTCTTCACACGGGCTATGGACACACCAGGTGACAAAAGGATGTCGTTGTTGTAAAGTATTCGAGCTGGATTCCTCTCGGGACAGTGCATGAATTTGATGCAGGAGATGAAAACGGTCTGACCTTTGAACAACGGATCGGACAATCTCCTACTAGTATGAGTGGAACTTGCACACGACGACAGTGGGCTCCATGCACGTGCCTTCAACAATGTCAATATTTGAATCCGTGGATTGTCCCCGGCCTACTCTGAATGGCGACGAGTCACGACAGTTACTAACAATGATCAGACGAAACGATACAATTATCAAATTGAAGGCATGTCATGGCGTTGGAGTCAAAACAACGACTTAGTTTCATACACCAGGTTACCATATTTGGACAACGGCGTCCATTAACACACGTCCGTTCGTCACGCTTCCTCCAGTCTCGTATAAAGTCAACTGGAGGTAAGCGTCTACTGTACACTGCATCGTAGTCCCTTACTCACGTACTATAGTCCCTACAGACCCGTATTCTAGATCGACGGTCCTTTCACAGTCCGCTCGCTCTCTTGCTCTAATACAATGAACCTGGAATCAGTTTAGTGGGTTCTGAAACGTACCGCTCCTCGAAGGATTGTATGCCCGAAGGTATTCACACCTATCAGCTGCTTCACTTGCTCAACTACTACCTACCCCTGTGTTACCGTTCCGAGGACAGCTCGATCGTGACACTCGCCGTTCGACCAAACCATGTAGAACGCGAACTAGACTCCAGCAACCAAGGTCGCAAGTCAGAGATGGAAAATGTAGTACATGTTTGTGTAACGATACCCAGTCATCCATCTATTACTGTACGTCGACCACACGAATAGCATCCATTAACTCTGTCAACGACGTTTCCTCACGAACTCGAACCATGATTAAACTATCCGTCGCAATCCGCCTGTATTGCTCGCGCGCTGACGGAGCGAGCAACAACGCTCCAAATGACTGCATCAGCCGGACGACAAGCCGTAGTGCGCGTGTAATAAGATCATACTTGGGGCGGCCTTGCGAAAAGTCGGCGTCGAGAAGCGGGCTGATCCATGGAAGAATTAGAACTAGACCTTCTAATCCGGAAATGTCGTCCGTCGTTTTGATCTCTACACCCCCCAGAATGAATATGGTCGCATGATAAATTGGGAGGTCTTGGTCGTGATTAGAATCCGAGAGGGGGACAAGATCGTCGATGGGGAAAACAATGGCTGGAAGTCTTAACAGACCAGTGACAAATGAAAGTCGAGGGAGATCGTACAGCCGCTTGTACAATCTCATAGCCAGGAGAAGGTCAGGCGATGATGAACGTAATGCCGCAGTCATACCATCCATCTCAGCTGGCTCAAGGGGAAGCGAAATGTGTGGTGGTACAACTTGATTGTAGACAGTGAGATCGACGGGGAGGTAGCTGTGGTGACTACCGGCACGTCCAGTCCATGCAAGAAGTGTGATATCACCTGACCGTGTCAGGATGTGCTCTAGGAGCCGACCAACAGCCTGAATGCCCTCGCCGTAGATGACCGGGAGCGCAACATTGAAGATCCCGAATAGTGAGTATGCAATGTCTTCCTCACGCGTCGTTTGCCACCCGGAAGCTAAATAAAGCTTCTCGCGCACCCTGTCCAATCCTGGCCGGAGGCTAGCCAACTCTCGTGTTCCGAACCGAGTAGCCCGCTCCATTTCCGACAGGATTATAGGCGATTCCTTGTGGTTGAAGATTGTCAATCCAAGATATGGCTTCCAATCTTCCGTATAAAACTGGACCACCTCCGAGGCCACATATTCCTGGTATGTCCAACCGCGCATGTTCCAAATGCTCTTCCAAAGACCATCGACCTCCTCCAGCTCGGATAGAATGCCGAGGAGGTGGACGATTGTCAGCGATGACCCACGATACCACCTGAACATGGCGACAACCGACTCTTGCTGAACCCCCTTGTCGAGCTGATTAATGCAGCATGTGTCGCTCCAGGCCCACTTGAATCGGAGGTCGCATGCGAGCTTGCAGAAGTTTTGCAGTTTGCCGAATGCAGGAGACAGTGGTACCTTGTAGATGGACGTGCTCTCAACTTGCTGGAATGTTGGTTCGTAAAGCTGCCACCGATGCGACAGCATCACATAACGGTAAAACTTCTTCACTTCTGTCCGAATGCATGCAATGTCAAGCTGAGTGGTCATTGATGAGCGCAACTCATCGTAGATCGGGAGTTCCTCGAATGCTGCTGCTTGCTTTGTTTTGTCATACAGATGTCCGTTCTCCGTGTCGATTAACACAGACTGCATGTCGCGAATAGTCTCCTGGACCACCTTTCGAATCGTTACAGTGGCGTCGAAGTACTGACGATGGAGCTCTGTCAAAGACTAATCAGCAGTTTACTGAGTCATGCCGAGAGGTGGCTTGCCTCGTATATTTGGACCGGGAGATTTCTTGAGGATTGACAACATTGTCGTGAAAGCCTCGAATGCTTCACTATACCGGCCCATGGCGTGGAAAGCGGCATGCTTGCCCTCGTACCCTTTATGGGATGACGGGTCGAGCTTAATGACCTGGTAGCATACATCAGCCAGGTACATTGGATACGACACGAAATACAACTCATGCCTCATTACTGTGCTTGAGAAGGATGTCGATGTTGGTAGGATCAAGTGACAGTATGTTGGAGTAATATCCGGATGCCTCAGCATGCTTTCGCGAGTCCGTCGCGGCGTTGCCAAGTTCCTCCAACTTCTTGACACAGCGTCTCAGAAAGTCTACAGGACATGTCTGACTCGGCCCCAGTCACTTTTCCATTAAAATACATACCCCGTTCCCACTTGGCTCGCTCCTCATGGCTTGTTACACCGTCTACCAACTCGGTTCGCATCCACAGGAAGCACTCGGTCGCTTCTGAGAATCGCCCGCGCTCTTCCAGATTGTCACAAATAACGCGACAAACAACAAACATCGGAAGCTGGAACTGGGACAGAAGACTCTCATTAGTCATATTCGAACACTCACGGAATATATACCTTTCTTGTCGCATCCAGTGCTTCTTGCACTGAGCCACTGGTCAAAATCGTGCGAGCCCACTTTGTCGCCAAGGTGCTCGAAGTGGATCCATCCAGGGAAAGCGCGGTATCATAAGATGTAGCCGCATCGGCCCACCTTCCAGAGTTCGATGCCTCGTCTCCTAGCTTTTCCAATGACCTGGTGCACCGGTTCGCAAACTCTGATAACGGGAATAAATGGACCCATTCCTGATATTCGAGGCCCTGACCTACCAACAAGCCAGTCACTGACTACCTTGTCGCTTCTCACTTCCTCACTGACGGTCCTCGTTATCTCCGAAAAGGACTCTGCGGCATCGTGTATACGTCCTCTGGTATACAAGGATTCGCACTGGTACATTTGCTTGTATGCCCAACTGATATGCATGAGACTGTCGGCATCCTTTTTGGACTCGGTGAGTTCAGTACGAAGGACCTGCATGTCTCGTGCCTGAAGTGCAATTGTGTGGTCTAGTGGATGGATATTAGCAAATGACTGGCCATGACTGCGATGAACACACTCAAGTTCGTTTCGTTTGCGCGTAGTGACTGGACGAGGCTGTTCTTTTCCTTGTCAGTGGTACATTTACATTTGGCAAGCTTGTCGTGAAGTTCCTTGACAGTTTTGTTGAGAGATACGATGTTGCCACCTAGTAAATGTGAATCCTGACGCAGTGTATATTGAGGTGGTGGTAGGCCTACTCGATGTTTCTTCTTGTACGCGTAGGGACTGAATGAGGTTATCCCTCTCCTGAATGGTTTGTCGACATTCAGCGAGCTGTGTTTGCAGCTTTTGCACGAGCTTCGCTGGTGTCGCTGCCTCCTGGATATCGGATAATGGTGTACGATTAAGTGAAACTCATCTAATGGGTATCTTGATGTAAGAGCACTCACAAGAGTGTCAATGTAGGGCGTGGGAAACACACCACGGAGGTTGTGAAGGGACACAGCACCTTCTCCACTGGCCACAAGCTCATATGTTGTAGATATAGCCATATTGCGGATGTCGTGAGTGTGCTCGATGACAGACCCAATTTGGTCGTGTGTCATAGTATCCCAAAACGAGATAGTTGGGCCAGCGGAGGCTGCAATAAACGAATCGTTGCCTGCCAAGGCGATGGATGCACCATTAATGCCAGTGTGAATGGACCATTTCGAGAGCGTCGTCCCGGCGATGGCGTCGAGACAGTAAATGTTGCCACTCATAGACAAGGCAAATAACCGCTTGCTATCGCTCGCCCAGGCAATGGAGTTGTTAAAACTTGAGCTGACCTCGATCGAGACATCGACGAGGAGACGGCCGCTTCGGACATCGTACACCCGAATAGAGCTGCGCCTGCACGTTGCCGTAGCGATGAGAAATCCGTCAGGCGAGAATTTCGTGGCGGCCACTTCGTAATCGTGTTCCCATGGGCCGAGTAGTCGCTTGCGAGCTGAGAGCAACCAGACGCAGACAGTTCCGTCATCCGATCCGGTCGCGATTCGAGTCGCATCGGGGGACACGTCGACCGAGAACTTGAACGTCCATGTACTGTGTGTTCTGAACTCGATCAATTTTTCGAGGGCCTCCGCATCCCACACCATCACAAGGCCACTTTCCGTCCCGCTCACGATCCACCGTCCATTGCGCGACACCGCAATGTTGCAAACAGCACTCCCCACATCGATTGGCGTTCCCACCTGCGTGCCATCTTCCACTCTCCAACGTCGAATCTTCCCTCCAATGCTGCCGCTCACGAAGTGCTTCCCATCAACGAAGAATGCGATTCCACATATCATATCTCGACTATTGAGCACGATTAGCCTTGCCTCCTTTGGGTGAACAGCACCGGGAAGGGGTGCTGTTTCCACTTGGCCCTTCTGGCCTTGTCAGCGTCGCACCCTCACTCCTCTTATCTCTCACCATTTTTGCCTGCCATTGCGTCGCTGTGCTCATCATTATCTCCGGTTGACACTTGTGCTCTCATCGGTATCGTCTTCTGAATCGTCTCGCCTAGTCCATTGAACGGATTTTGCTTCCAGCTTGGGTTGGAAAACATGTAACTGGGTATCGGATCGAGGGGAAGAGGTATACGTGGTCATTCCATCTCGGCGCACTTTCGGGTATAATATCATACACGTGTCTCTTCATCAACCAGTTCACACGGCTTGGGCGTATCCCCTCCTATACCCCTTCTCCCACCGTCCGCGAACCCGGTATAGGGTGTTCCATTGTTCACATGCACCCCATCTTATTGCCCATACGTGCGTCCCACTTCCCCTCCTGCTCTTCTACTTATTTTCTGCATTGTTGATCCTGTCCCAAAGTCCCGTGCCCGCATCGCTATCCAGAGGAACCCCAGGCTGTGTATGCATCCTAGTCGAACTCGCAGGGATCATCCCACTTAGTTATGCTTCATCATTGCTCCCATCAGGTCCTACACCCACCGATGCATCCGCCCGCAAGGGTGCAGCTCAGAGTTGGAGCCTTGCCTGCCGGTCGTCCATCGCAATCTTCCTTTTATCCAATGTGCTTATGTTTTAAGTACACCCACGGAAATTCCGGTCTTCTTCCCTCTTGTTCGAACCATTCCCTGACTCTGTCCATGGAGGGCGGCCCCTCGTACGGTCCGCATGGTATACGAGTGGTGGACCACGCCTATCATCGTCAGGTCCGTATCATTCTTTCCCTCGCTATCCAAGTTCATATATGTCGTGCTACCGATCGGTGGCCCACTCTATATGCCTTTGTCATGGAACGGTGGCAACGGTGGTGGCCTCTTGACGTTCTCCTTCATGACTGGGGCAAATGCTGCTGAAGTGGCAGTGATCTGGCGCAACTCCTCACATTCCCAGCAAGTGGACTTATCTAGCGATCACACCGAGTCGGATGACGATCATTGAGTGGAGGTTTCTCCTCGTCAACCTGAGGTGATTCGGACAGGTACCTGAAACAATGCGTTATAGATGCTTGCAAGTGCGAGTCGATCGAACAGATATACACGTTGGATTGGTAGGCGATTAGCGCTTCTCGTGCTATCTTCTGAGATCCGCATCGGCCACAGGAGAGTGGACTTCACAAGTCTTGAACAGGGACAATGTTTGAATCCGCGGATTGTCGCCGGCGCTCATCTCGAACATGTCGAGCTCGGCCTACTGTGAACGATAACGAGTCACGACAGTTACTAGCAATGACCGGACGAAACCATATTATTATCAAATTGAAGGCATGTCATGGTAATGGAGTCACAACAGCATGTTGGCGCACAGTGGGGCGACCTACCTCACTGCTCGTCACCATATGTATAGGTCCCCTCCAGATAGTCGTCGTCGTCTTCCACCCCATGTACTAGTAGTCGCGTCGTCCGCTCGCACAACGAACCTGGAATCAATTTAGTCGATGTTGAAACGTACCGGTCTTCGAAGGATTGTATGCCCGAAGGGATTTACACTCATCATCCGTGTCACTCGCTCAACTACTACATACCCCCTGTGTTACCGTTCCCAGGACAGCTCGATCGTAACAGTCGCCGTTCAACCAAACCATGTAGAACGCGAACTAGACTCCAGCAACCAAGGCCGCACGTCAGAGATGGCAAATGTAGTACATGCTTGTGTAATGAGATCCAGTCATTGATCTACTACTGTACGTCGACTACACGAATAGCATCCATTAACTCTGTCAACGACGTCTCCTCACGAACTCGAACCATGATCAAACTATCCGTCGCAACCCGTCTGTATTGCTCGCGCGCCGACAGAGCGAGCAACAACGCTCCAAATGACTTCCTCAGCCGGACGACAAGCCGTAGTGCGCGTATGGTAAGATCACAGCGAGGGCGGCCACTCGAAAAGTCGACATCCAGAAGCGGGCTGATCCATGGAAAAATGAGAACTAGACCTTCTAATCCGGAAATGTCATCCGCCGTCCTGATCTCTACGTCTCCCAAAATGGATGTCGTTGCACGGTAAATTGGTAAGTCTGGATCGTGATGAGATTGCGAGAGGGGGACAAGACCGTGGATGGGGAAAACGATGGCTGGAAGTCTTAAGAGACCAGTGGCAAATGAAAGTCGAGGGAGATCATACACCCGCTTGTACAATCCCACGGCCCGGGAAACGTCAAGCGACGACGAGCGCAATCTCACAGTCATACCATCCATCTCAGCCGGCTCAAGGTGTGGGGGAATGTGTGGTGGTACCACTTGGTCGTAGACCGTGAGATCCACAGGGAGGTAGCTGTGGTGACCACCAGAGTGGCCAGTCCATGCGAGGAGTGTAACATCACCTGAGCGTGTCAGGATGTGCTCTAGGAGCCGACCAACAGCCTGAATGCCCTCGCCATAGATCACTGGAAGCGCGACATTGAAGATCCCAAATAACGAGTATGCAATATCTTCCTCGCGCGTCGTTTGCCTCCCAGAAGCTAAATAAAGCTTCTCGCGCACCCTGTCCAATCCTGGACGGAGGCTAGCCAACTCTCGTGTTGCGAACCGAGTAGCCCGCTCCATTTCCGACAGGATTATAGGCGACTCCTTGTGGTTGAAGATCGTCAATCCAAGATATGGCTTCCAGTCTTCTGTATAGAATTGGACTACCTCCGAGGCCACGTATTCCTGGTATGTCCACCCACGAGTGTTCCAAATGCTTTTCCACAGACCATCGGCCTCTTCCAACTCGGACAGGATGCCGAGAAGGTGGACGATTGTAAGCGACGATCCTCGATACCATCTAAACATGGCAACCACTGACTCTTGCTGAACTCCCTTGTCGAGCTGATTAACACAACATGTGTCGCTCCAGGCCCACTTGAATCGGAGGTCGCATGCGAGCTTGCAGAACCTTTGCAGCTTGCTGAATGCAGGAGAGAGTGGTACCTTGTAGATCGATGTGTTCTCGACTTGCTGAAATGTTGGTTCATGGGCTTGCCACCGATGCGATAGCATCACGTATCGGTAAAATTTCTTCACTTCCATTCGAATGCGTGCCACGTCAAGCTGAGTGGTCATTGATGAGCGCAACTCGTCGTAGATAGGGAGCTCCTCGAATGCTGCTGCTTGCTTTGTTTTGTCATACAGACGTCCGTCGTCAGTGTCGATTAACACGGATGGCATCTCTCGGATAGCCTGCTGAACGACCTTTCGAATTGTGGAAGTGGCATCGACATACTGACGATGGAGCTCTGTACAAAATTAATCAGCCTTCTTCTGTGTATTAAATGTCCAGGGGGTGGTTTACCGCGTGTGTTCGGATCTGGAGATTGCTTGAGAATTGAGAGCATCGTCGTAAAAGCCTCGAACGCTTCGCTATATTTGCCCATGTTGTGTAAAGCAGCATGCTTGCCCTCGTATCCCTTATAGGATGATGGGTCAAGCTCGATCATCTGATAGTGTAGTATGATGATCAGCCAGGTACATTGTACACGACACGAAATACAACTCATACCTCATTACTGTGCTTGAGGAGAATGTCGACGTTGGTAGAATCAACTGAAAGTATGTTCGAGTAATATCCGGCGGCCTCGGCATGCTTTTGCGAGTCCCTCGCAGCGTCGCCCAGTTCCTCCAACCTCTTGACGCAGCGTCTTACAAAGTCTACAGGATGTGTCTAAATGGACCCCAGTCACTTTTCCACTAGAATACGTACCCCGTTCCCACTGAGCTCGCTCGTCGTGGGCTGTTACATCATCTGCCAACTCGATTCGCATCCATAGAAAGCACTCGGTTGCTTCCGAGAGTCGACCGTGCTCTTCCAGATCGTCACAAATAGCCTGACAGGCAAGAAATACCGGAAGCTGGAACCGGGGAAGAAGACTGTGATTCATCATATCCGAACAATCATGGAATATATACTTTTCTTGCGGCATTCAATGCATCTTCCAACGAGCCACCAACCAAAACCGCGCGAGCCCACTTCATCGGTAAGGTGCTCGGCGTGGACACATCCAGGGAAAATGCGATAGAGTAAGCTGCAGCTGCATCGTCTTGCTTTCCACGCTTTGATGCCTCATCTCCCAGCCTTTCCAATGACCTGACGCATCGGTCCGTAAATTCTGGTGACAGGAATCAATAGACCTATCCTGACATTCGAAGCCGAGACTCACCAATGACCCAGTCGCTGACTTCCTTGTCACTTATCACTTCCTCACTGACGGTCTTGATTACTTCAGAAAGGGTCTCTGCGGCATCGTGTATATGTCCTCGAGTATACAAGGATTCACACAGGAGCATCCGCTTTTGCGTGCGATTGACACGGATGAGACTGTTTGCATTCTTTTTGGACTCAGCAAGCTGAAGACGGAGGTCTTGCATATTTCGTTTTTGAATTGCAAGTCTGTTATCTGGCAGACGGATGTTAGTAATGAATTAGACACAACTGCAATGAACATACTCAAGTTCGTCTCATTTGCCCGTAGCGACCGGATGGTCTCATTCAGCTTGGCAACCTCGTCATGGGGTGCCTTGACTATTAAACGTGAATTCCGACGGTGTATAAATCGGTGTAGTGGAGGACATACGCCGGGTTTCCTCTTGTGCACGTGGGGGCTGGATGAGGACATTCCTCCTCCGAATGGTTGGTCGATACTCAGCGAGCTGGGTTCGCAGCACTTGCAAGATCTTCGTAGGTCTCACCGCCTCCTGCACACGCAATAGTAATTTGTAATTCAGCACAAATCCATCCAATGCGTCGAATCTTTGATGTAAGAATACTCACATCAGTGTCGATGTAGGACGAAGGAAGGGTATGACGAAGGTTGCAAATGGAAATAGCACTTTCTCCGCAGGTCACGAGGTCGTAGTTTGCCGATACAACCATACACCAGATTTCATCAGTGCGCTCGATGATAGGTCCAACTTGCTCGAGAGTTGTAGTATTCCAAAAAGAGACGGTCCCGCCGGCAGAAGCTGCGACGAACGTGTCGTTGCTTGCCAGAGCGATACATTCAACATTCTTGCTACTGTGAATGGACCATTTCGAGAGCGTCGTCCCGGCGATGGCATCGAGACAGTGGATGTTTCCACTGTCAGACAAGGCAAAGAACCGCTTGCTATCGCTCGCCCAGGCAAGGGAGTTGTTGTAACCTGAGTTGTCCTCGATCGAGACGTCAGTGAGGAGGTGGCCGTTCCAACCATCATACACCCGAACAGAGCTGCGCCACAATATGGCCGTAGCAATGAGAAATCCGTCAGGCGAAATTTTCGTAGCGACGACTTCGCGATCGTGTTTCCATGGGCCCAGTAGTCGCTTGCCAGTTGCCAGCGACCAAACGCAAGCGGTCCAGTCGCGTGAGCCGGTTGCTATTCTCATCCCGTCCGGTGACACGTCGACAGCCCACACCGGTTCGCTGTGTCCTGCGAACTCGATCAGTTTTTCGCGAGTCACCACGTTCCACACCTGCACCAGGCCGCTTTCCGTCCCGCTCACGATCCACTGTCCGTCTCGCGCCACCGCAATACTGAAAATACGACTTCCTGCGTCGATTGGTGTCCCCACCTCCTTGCCATCTTCCACTTCCCAACGTCGAATCTTCCCTCCAATGCCGCTGCTCACGAAGTGCTTCCCGTCAACGAGGAATGCGACTCCGTGTATCTCGTCTTGACCATCCATTGTGATTAGTTTTACCTCCTTTGTATGAACGGTGTTGTTTCCACTCAACCCTTGACGCCTCATCAGCGTTGCGCTCCTACTTCTCTTATGTCTCACCATCTTCGTTTGCTATCGCTATGCTTTGATCGTTATTGCCTCCAGTCGACGCTCGTGATCTTGTCTTCTTGATCATTTCGCCTAGTGCATCTATCGGGTTTCACCTCTGGCTTGCGTATCGAATCGAGGGGAAGTGGTATATATGACCATTCGATACCGGTGCACTTTTGGGTACAGCATCATACACGTGCCTGCTCACGTCACACCCTGGGCGCTTCCCGTCCTCCCAGTATACCCTTCTACTAGGAGGCAGAGCTTACCTCCAACAATCTCTTCCATACCCCTTCACCCACCGTGGTCCGCGAATCAAGTCCATATACATCGTGTTCCTGGTCAGTGGCAGTGAACGCATTGGGTCTCTTTACCTTTTCCTTCACGGTCTCAATTTAATGCGGCTAGGGCGACGGCGGCGTTCCAACGTGGCTCCACACGTTGCCAGAAAGTGGCCTTATCTGACAACCATGCAGAGTTAAATGACAATCATCGTCAGCAGAGAGTGCTAGTAAGTGATCATCGGGTGGAGGCCAATCTGGGGTGGCTTTGGCAGGTATATGAAATGATGCGTCGCACTATGCCTCTTTGATCGTGCTCTGGACCTCTGGTGACTACGTGAATACTATGGCATCTAGAATCAAAGGACGAATGGCTGAAACTATATAGAGTAGGCTGCAACTTGAAGCGTTTCAACCCGACAAGCGCAATGTCCCTCGGAACAATCAAAAGCATAGATCGAATCCAAGACGAGATGAAGACGATTTGGCATTTGACCACCAGTGTGTCGGACAGGAGCGACGACGCAGGTCGTATAACCGGTCACCCTCCGTCGGTGGACGTCATCCATTGGTGCTGGTCTACTGCCAACCCGTTCCAACCCTGTCCCTTCAGCGGGAATGCCGCTCAGTCCACCATCGACTTGCTCGCGAGAGGTAATTTGCACCATGATGTTGCTTCAACAAATATACTTGCCGACGCGCGTTTTCACTCTCCGAGTTTGAAAAAGAAGAATCGGTGCAGGGATCACAAATACGAACGTCCATCATTTCGCATGGTTGGCATATCTTTTGAATCTGAAGGCTTGGTGGGAACATCATTTTTCGATTGCATACTACCAAGTAAAGGACATGTGATCCTGTCGTGTGGTTAAACAAAGGCGGTCATCTGCCCCCAACCTCGTCTGCCGAGTACCACACTGTTGACACATAAAACTTTGTATCATCGATCTATTCGCCTGCCGATCGTCAATCAAAGTTGCTTTGTGTTATAACTTCGTCGTCTGACTCCTTCCCTTCTTCAGAGCCATTGAAAGAAGAAGGTTTGTACAGCGTGTGTGATGTTTACCTAACATAATTTAATTAAACCCACGTGCCGGTTGAAAGTAACCTGTGACGTACAAGGGGTAGAGAAGTGACACCTCCTTTTCTTTCACGCTGAAACTTAGCCGAATATGTTCTCCAAGACGCGGCTAGGTTCAGAGCACGGTAAGTCCATGCAAAAAAACCTGAATGAAAGACGCTGACGAAAAACGAAAGGGTCGACGCGCTGGAAAAGGCGGCCTTTCTCACGTACACACCGTCACCGGAAGGCAAAGACGATCGACGTCGACGGTGAAGGCAACATACGTTCCGTCGCGTTCCTCGCTGATGGGAAGCACGTCGTGAGCGGTGGAATCGAAGGAAAGATCCGGTATTGGCGCGTCGAGGACGGTGAGGAGTCGGGCGTGCCAATAGACGCATGGTCGACCGTGTGCACCATCGCGGTGTCGCGAGACGGACAGTGGGTGGTGAGTGGGACTAACAGTGGCCGGGTGACCGTCTGGAATGCGGAGAGTCACGAGAAAGTCATCGGGTTGGCAGGACACGACGACTGGGTGCGCGCCGTGGACGTCTCGCCGGATGCGTCGCGGATTGCGACCGGTTCGTATGACAAGACCGCTTTTGTGTGGTCGTTGTCTACGGGCGAGCGGTTACTCGGGCCTTTGAAACATGGCTGGTCCTTGGCTGCTGTCAAGTTTTCGCCAGACGGACGGCTCATCGCTACTGCGACGTGGTGTCGTCCTTCCCTTCGCGTCTACGACGGCGAGAACGGTCGTCTCCTCGTTGACTTGCTAATCCAGGTCAGCTCGTCCGAAAACCAATCTCTCGCTTGGGCCAACGACAGTCAACACCTCTTCGCCTTGTCTCGCGATGGTTATATCCACCATGTCGACGTGACCGACGGGACCACTCTTTCCAGATGGATTATTCACAGCACCATCAACGCCAGGTGCATCGCTCTCACGAGCGACTGCCGATTTATCACGGCCTCTGCTGGTTCATCTGTCTCTTTCTGGGACACGACGACACAACAACAAATCGGGACCGTCGTCGAACATCCCGCCCTCGTCGTGTCTATGGCCATCTCAAAAAACTACGATCTCGTGATCGGCGGGGGAAAGCAGATCACTTTACGAAATGTTAACGACATGCTTTACCCTTCCTGCGACGAAGATCGACATTCACGTGCATCGAAAGTTGTCACGTTTCTCTGTCAGCTGCTGCAGATTCTCCCTACACAGACCATGCGACGCACCAAGGCCGAGAATGTGGATCCGAAGGGGAGCCGCAGATCGCCTCACATGCAGGACGGAGTGCCAAGTGTGTTCATTCATTCATGTGTACGGGTCCCATTGAAATGTGTGTCCACTAGATGGGCAAAGTTGACAAATCCAGAGAAGCCTCCGCAGCAGTTCTTGCGCACACTCCGTCACTTGAGACATAGCCTCCGCGAAACACCTTTCCCTCGGTAACTTTCTCGCGTATGGGACAAAAGCTTGGGTGCATCGGTCCACGCTTCCAGCGATGTCAATATCGCTGCAGTGGTCGAGAGTGGGGTGAATGCGATCCGCATCATGTACAAGCAGACGGGTAGACTACATGTATGAATAAGAATGCGTGTGGGCGCAGGGTTGAGGCACTCCCACTCTTCTTCTGCCACCAGCAGCGTTCACGTAAGGCTGGGGGTAGAGACGATTTGAATGGATGGTTCAAAACTACAAGATTGTGCGCGGGAGCTAGCAGTTTGGGTGTAGACCTGTTGTCATGGCCGAGTCCGAAGATGTTCAATGAGTGGGATCGGGCCGCGTGCGTGGCACGTCTAGGGTAACGGAGAAGCGGGGGACCCGGATCAAGGATGGAGGGTACTGAGGGGATGTTACGAAGGGAGATGGACACGAACGGGAGCGTGTTGGTGGAGATCCTGAAGAAGTGGTACTGCTCGAGTTTAGTGGGCGGGGCAGGGAGTTTGAGGACGTTTGAGTCGCCATCTAGAGCTAGTATGCCCCTGTCGCAATTGCTCGAGGGAGCATACGGGCAAGACACCGGCAGTCGAGGTGACCACCGCATGTTTATGCAACACGTGATAGTGCCGTCATCAGAGGTCGACGTTCGAGCCATCGCTGGTGAAGACCGTCGTATCCTCCTTCCAACCTCTGCAGCGTACACTGCAACCTCAGACATTAATGCCACCTCACAACAAAGCGTGTGAACCATCAAGTACTCAGGACGGGGATGAGGTATATCCGTGGCAGTGGAGAAAGTGACATATTCAGAAAGGGGGGAATACAACCTCAGTCCATCGTAGGCTGTACGGACGTGATACTTGTGCGGTGCGCCCTGCTGACGGATAAGATGGACAAGAAAAACAAAGAGCGGCCAACACACTTCAAATGGTTTGAACCACAGCCAAAGGTCGCCAAAAAGGAAATGGGAAGAAATTTTTATCCATATGATGTTCTCAAGACAGTGGATGTGGTTGCCAGCCAGTTCGTTGATGATGTCATTGGTGAATGTCGACAGAATAGCCCACACGCCGGCAGTACTGGAATGCTGTAGCGATATTATTAATTAGCGGAAGCAAGACATGGGGCACACACTTACCCTTTGCCACCTTGCTCAATCCTTGTAGCAGTCGATGCTGGAATGATGTGCGCCGCCTCCATGGGAACAGGTCCAAAGATATGAACACCCTCCAAACCGCTAACAATGCACTTATTGTCATCGCGACAGAATGCCTGTTCGAGATGTCAGTGAACAACGTTATGAAAAGCCCATGAAAGCGTACGAAGTCCCGCCTCAACAAATTGAAATATTGACGGGGATCTTCAACCAACGGGACGAGATGAGTGCTCGGACAGCAGCGGCGTCCGTTTGTTGCTGTGCTTGGCCATTGGAGGATCCTGTCAATAGGTTGGATCGTACAAAATGGTCGCAACTCACACGGACGGATGAAATGATTGCAACATTTCCCGGCCAACTCCATGAGCTCAGAATATCCCTCCGCAAGGGTATACCTAGCTGGAGTTCTGGCGGGTGCCAAACACAAAAGGTGACCGAGAATGCGAGCACGGACCATTGGTCGAGGGAGGCCATCAAACTGTACAAGATGCCGAGAGAGAGAGGCATCGATCGTACGCGACACGAAATGCGCCCCTGGGTTTACCATCACCCCCGCGCCTAGTGGGGTTATATTGATAGAGAACGAATGGACAGTTTCAAGTGCGCTGGACAATGAGCTCAAGTGGTATAGAATGCCGCTTGACTAGCTTAGCGGAAACAAAAGGAGGGCCATGAGGAGCTGTCTTCACGTGATCCACCTCGTTACCACTGCCTTTCCGAATCGAACTCCATCGAGACGCAGCTTTTTCTTCACCAAGGACAGGAGTAAATCCACGATTTCAAAACTGTGAGTATTCTGGTGAGTCAGCCACGGGTCTGATACTGACGGGACTCGCTTTCCATTGGTCCCAGGTTGATTCGCTTCGGTCGCGTGCATCACTGCCCGCCAGTACCAAACATTCACGAATCGGACCACAAAATGACTGTACTTGGCAAATCAACCCTCATGGGTTCTGTCGCATTCCTTAGTGATGGGAAGCATGTCATTGGTTGTAGATTCGGAGGCAAGATTCGACGTTGGCGAGTGGACAACGGTCAGGAGATAGGGGAGCCAATGAGAGCGGCCGGCAGAGACGTCCAAGCCATTATAACAGCAACGCAAGACGCATCGTGCTTCGTGAGTGGGACGCAAAACGGCCTGGTAGCGGTGTGGAACGTGGCGACGCGCTCCAAAGTGCGCCAGTTTGATGCTCATCCAGGCTATGCGATACAGGGGATGGATGTGTCGCCAGATGGGACGCGAATTGCAACCGGATCGCTCGATTCCACTGTTTGTGTTTGGTCGTTCTCGACTGGCGAGCGATTGCTTGGACCATGGAAACATAAATGCACCCTGGCGGCGGTCAAGTACTCCTTTGACGGTCGGCTCATCGCCACGGCGACATGTACGAAACATTCCATTCGGGTATACGATAGTCAGGACGGCCAGCTCCTGGTCGACATTCCAATTAAAGTAGATGGGTTCGACCAGTCCCTTGCGTGGTCTAACGACAGCAGGTACCTCTACGCCTTATCTGGGGGTAACATCATGTGCCTTGATGCCTCTACTGGGTCGACGCTCTCTGAATGGCCCATCCACAGTAGCAACAATCCAAGGGGCATCATCCTGTCGAGAAATAGGAGATTCATCGTCGCCTGTGCTGACATGTCTCTTTCTTTCTGGGACACTATCACAAAAAAGCAAATTGGACCTATCATCAAGCACGCGGACGTCCTCCTCTCCATGGACATCTCGGGAAACTACGACCTCGTGACCAGCGGAGTCGAATTAGCCGTTATACGAAGTCTGCGTGGGGTCCTCCCCTCCCGCTATTTCGACAACGTAAATGTGCCTAAATCGACGCGTCTGGTTCCCCGCTCACAGATTACTTTATTGAATGATGCAGCGCCCATACAAACAGGAGATCCCACGCAATACAGCAGAAAACGCGAGTCCTGAGGAGACTGTCCAATCGCTCGTTGCCCAAGTCTCCAAACTTAGCGCACAGCACGATCGCTCCTGTACGTTCACGAACAACAACTCGTCGTTTTCTGACATCCACTTCCATTAGACAAGAAAATTGTAAACCTCGAGGATACCGTCGACGATCTCCGCGATGAGCTCACCGAGTCCAAGTACAGAGCTGAGCGTGAGAAGGATGACTTTCATATGGCTATCGCCTCCTTCCAAGAGACTATCCAAGAACTTCGCGACGAACTCGCTGCGTTCCAGCACAAAACCGATCAGGAGGACGATGATGCCAGTATGGTTTTTTGATCTTCTGCACCGGACGAGGGGTCAAATTTCAAATTCGAGGGTGTTCCTCGCCTCATACACCCATTCCCTGTCGACGTTTGCGTCCATTGGGCAAGCAAAACCCACACTTTGAAATAATTGCTCACATGCGGCTTGGTCCGTCCATGTACCAGTTAGCTTGAGAGAGGTTATCTTGGGAGAATCGCTGCATTGAGAAGACTTGTTGCGACCTTTTGCACGTACTGTACGTATGACATGTACTGTCCTGTGTCTTGTAGTTGCGTTGCAGACACGTAATTGATGCTGTCTAGTCTCCATTAACCTGAAGTCCGGGCTATCGGAGCAGCCGTTGGCCTGGCACAAGTCTACGAAAACAGACTGCCCGCTGCGCAACCAGAGTCATTAAAGTAAATAACACGATATGTTGTTATAGAGTATCTATATACTCCAGCATAGGACATAAATTGACTTGAAAAGAAAAGAACACGATATGTTATCAGACAAATTCATACATACACAACATGCCAGCTGTCGACACTCGACACAGTACACAGAGCCGAGTCACGGGCACGACCATGATCACAGTCCGCCGACACGCTTCCCCCGTTTCTAAAAGTCCGTTCCGAGACCCACCTCACAGTTCCTGAACGACCCTCTCCGAGAACCACGCCTGCACGGTCGGATCGAGCAGTACCAACGGTACCTTGATCTGTCCAGACACGATATTCACGTTCTCGCCCTTCCACTGACGA